>CAUYRH010043428.1:0-11399 GCA_963574655.1 Perodicticus potto | reverse complement strand
CTTTTTCTGTTTACTTTTAGTCAGTATGTGTCTTTACGGGAGAGGCAGCCTTTTAGGCGGCATATACGTAGATCATGTGTTTTTAAAATTTATTCAGGCAGCTCATATATATTTTTTTTTAGTCTATATGTTTTAAGTGGGGAATTTAATCTGTTTACATTCAAGGTTATTGTTGGTAGGTGAGGACTTCTGTCATTTTGTTTTCTGGCTGTTTTGTACATTTTTTTTTCCTTTTTTCCTCTCATTGTTATTGTGGTTTGGCATTTTTTTTGTAGTATTCAGATTTCATCCCCTCCCTCCTGGCCCTCCCTTCTCTCATATGTATCTGCCCTACTACATACTTTTGTGTTGTCATAATGATACCGGAATTTCAGGTTCTTGGTCTCGGCGATTCGAAGAAGGAATCGAGGGACCACAAGAGTAGTGGTAAGTCAGGATTTATTTACAGGAAAGAATTACAAGTAAAGGAAAAACCAAACCTCCAGGCAAAGAGGACCCAGGAGGGGAGCAAACTCTCCTGCTCCCTCTCTGCTCGGTCCAGCCGAGGTCTGCTCCTGAGCTCTCTGCTCCGGGGTTTACATAGTCCCAGGGAGTTGTTTTGCCAGAACTTCTTAGGGCGTGGGTCTTCATCAGTTACAGCCAGCTGTCTAGAGTTGTTTTGCTAGACCTTCTTAGGGCGGGGGTGTTCATCAGTTACAGCCAGCTGTCTAAGGAAGACCCAGGCCCTGGAAACTGACATGATATTGACCAGTCAGATGTGCATGAGGAGGAGACAGCAAGGCTCCAGTGTTTTTCCACACAGGCTTCTGGCCCTCCTGCAAGCTGGTTCCTCCATCCACCACAGCATTAGCACTGCCAGGGCCAAGGCGGCGGTTGTAGGGCCGCCTTGTCCTGCATCAATAATAGTGATCATTGTCTTTTCACTTTTAGATGTTGGACTCCCTTGAGCATTTCTTTTTTTTGTTTTACTGTTATTCGCATTTATTTTATGTTGCATTTATTCCTGTGCCATAAGTTTTTGTTTCTTCAGTTTCTTCTGTGCTACCTCTTCTTCTGGTTTGGGAACAATCTGTTCCTTTTCAGTAAGGATCATCTCAATGTGGCAGGGGGAGCTCATGTATGGGTTAATTTAACCATGAGCTCTGTAAGTTTGGTGGCGCATCTTGGGTGCTTTGTTCACTTAGATATGCTCAGCGACCAGAGAATCTACATTTAAACCCTTAAGTTCAAAATACTCTCTGCATTTTTAAGCATATGAAGCAAACATTCAGCACTCTTTTTGGGCCACCGACCCTGGGTCCAGCCCCACTGTTTGGCCTGGGCTCACCTACCAACTCCACCATTGTAACGTGGAAATGGTACACATTGTTTCTTTAAGGAGACATCCTTCAAGGAGACATCCTTCAGATACTTGGTGGCTTTCCACATATGCATACCCTTGATGGCCTGGGCAGTTTCATGTGTGTTCTTAAAGTGAACACGAAGATTTGAGCCTCTTGACTTGCGTGACTTTGTGGGGTTTTCTGGGTCAAGTGAATAGCAAACAATTTTCACATATCACCTCAGGCGGCTTAGGGGAAGAGCCCTGGAGCATTTCTTGTAAGAGTGGTTTATTGGTGATGAATTCCTTCAGTTTTTGCCTGTCAGGGAATCACTTTATTTCTCATTTTTGAAGGATAGGATTGCTGGATATGGTATTCTTGTCTGTCATTTTCTTTTTTTCTTTTAGCAGTTTGAATATATCAATCCTCTTCTCTCTTGGCCTGAAGGTTTCTGTGAGAAAATCTGCTGTTAGTCTAATGGGGCTTCCCTTTGCTTTTTTTTCTCTTGCTGTTTTTAGATTTGTCTTTGACTTTTGACACTTTGACTATAATGTGCCTTGGTAGGACATTTTGGGTTCAATCTACTTGGGTACCTTTGCAACCAGACATCTCAGACTTGGGAAATTTTCAGCCATTATTTCATTAAATAGGTTTTCTACACCTTTTCCTTTCTCCTTTTGGAATTCAACAATATGTATATTTGTTCACTTAATGCTATCCCATAAGTTTTGTAGGCTTTCTTTACTCTGTTTATTTTATTTATTTTTTTATTTCTTAAGTCCTTTTTTTTACTCTTTGTTGTTGTTCTTTGTGTTTTGTTTTGTTTTCACTCTGGCTGGGTAATTTCTTTTTCTTTTTTGACTGGGTAATTTCAAATTAGCTATCTCCACGTTCAGAAATTCTTTGTTTTGTTTTATCATGTCTTCTGTTGCATTTTTTTCATTCCTTCTATTCAATTCTTTGGCTGCATTTTTGGTTAGTTATTTTTTTGATATCTTTCTCTTTGTCAAATTTTTCGTAAAGTGTTTTCCTGATTTCATTTTCTTTTTTCTTATTTTATATTTTGTTTTGTGGAGACAGAGTCTCACTCTATTGCCCTCCGTATAGTGCCGTGGTGTCATACAGCTTACAGCAAACTCCAACTCCTGGGCTTAGGCGATTCTCTTGCCTCATCCTCCTGAGTAGTGGAGACTACACACCTGGCTATTTTTTTGTTGCAGTTTGGCTGGGGCTGGGTTCGAACCTGCCACCCTCAGTATATGGGGCCAGTGCCCTACCCACTGAGCCACAGGTGCCGACCCCTGATTTTGTTTTCTTATCTGTATTTTATTATATCTTGTCAAGTTTCTGTAAGATCATTATTTTGAATTCCTTTTATGGCAATTTGTTGATTTTTATTTCATTGGATTCTTTTACTAGAGCCTGTTCTATTTTTTTAGTAGTGTCATATTTCCTTCCTTCCTTTCTTCTTTTCTTACTTTTTTTTTTTTTTTTTTCCCAGTTTTTGGCCGGGGCTGGGTTTGAACCCACCACCTCCAGTATATGGGGCTGGTGCCCTACTCCTTGAGCCATAGGCGTCGCCCTCTTTTCTTTTCTTTCCTCTTTTTTTTTCTTAAAGGGTAAGGCTTTACTCTTGTTAACTGGTCCAGAGTGCAGTGGCATCATTATGGCTCACTGCAACCTCAGAGTACTGGGCTCAAGCGATCCTCCTGCCTCATTCTCCTGTGACTACAGTATGCTACAGTCTCCTGTAGTCCCAGGAGACTGAGGTACGAGGATCACTTGAGCCTAAGTTAATTTTTCTAGTTTTTTGTAGAGATGTGGTGTAGGGTCTTGCTCTTGATCAGGAACTCCTGGTCTGAAGCAGTCCTCCTGCCTTGGCCTTCCAAAGTGCTTAGATTATAGGCATGAGCTACCATACCTGACCTTTTTTGTGTCACTATGTTGATATCTGTGCAATAGTTGCCTCTTCCAAACTTTTGAGAGTGGCTTTTAGAGAAGGACTTCCACTTGCAATTGGGTTTTGTGTGCTGGAGAGGAAAAATGTGGTGACTCTGTTTTTGATAGGTGCAGTGATACAGTCTTTAGTTTGTTCAGCTTAGTCAGCATCAAGAGTAATTGTTGGTGCTTTAGTGGGGGCTAGGCTGTAGAAGTTTGTGGCATAGCAACAGCGGCATAGGTTGTTAATGTCTTTATTGTTAAGGGCTCTTGTGGTCCTCATATCGCATTTTTCCTATAATGGGAAGACTTGCTGCGGGGGGAATTCTTCTTTATGTCAACTCTGGCATAGCACACACAAACAGCTGCTGGAGTGCTGGCTTGAGGGAATAGGTACTTGGAATGGTTATTGGGCCGGAGTCCTACGCTCAAGGGCTTGGAAAATTATTGTGGCACCTTGGTCTTGGACCATAGGTTTGCTCTCTATGGCAGCATTGGATGTAGGTTGCCCATAAAGCCAGATCTGTGACTGTAGGTATCTTCTAGCAGCTTGAACCCAGGTTGTAGCTGTGATTTTTACCCCTAGAAGACAGGGTATAGCACTGGCCTAACTTGAGGGATGAGGGGTACTCTGAAGGTTTGGGCCTGGGTGCAGGGTATGACTGCAATTCAGGAACCTAAGCCAGTAAGGTTCATTTGGCAGCTTTGGGCTCAGAGGATTAGGCACTGTGTGGTAGTGATGCTATACTTCTGAAAAGTAGGGCTCAGTAGTATCCTAGATTCTATGAAGCCAGATACAGCAGCAGCAAATCTCCAGAATGGTGGAACACATCTGTCATTTGGGCTTTGGAGAGGGGAGGAAAAGGAGTGTCTCAGCATCTCAAACTCTAGAGGGTTTTTTCTAGCTCCAGGAAAGCAGGGTACTAGAATTGTTTGACCTGTAGGGCAGGGTGGCTCAGCTTATCCACTGCTCCATTTCCATTTCCTTTAGACGTGGGGTGCTGGGTCAGCTGAGCATTGGCATGCACAGCTGCTCAGCTCAGCCATGTAGGCATCAATTTGCCTGTGGGAAACAGCGCTACTGCAGCTTAGTCTTGGGGGTGTAGCTGTTATGCATGGGTCATATATATACTGATTCCCTGGGATACAGGGCACTAATTCAACTAAGGCACATGGGCATATGACTATTCTGGGTGTGGTTTCCTTGAATACAGGCCACTGCTTCAGTTTAGGAACTAGGTAGGTGTGACTGCTTATGGCCACAGTACTGTTTTCCCAGGAGGTAGGCTACCACTTAAGCTTCTGTCTGAAGGAATGGAGGGAGTGAAATATGGAGTGGCTTCACCTCCCTTTGGCCCCACAGGGAAGGGTATAACAGCTCAGATTTGGGATGCCAGGCCACTGGGCTAGAGTAGTTTGGTAGAAGCTTAGTGATGAAGGTAATTTGTGACTACTTGCCCTTGGAGCAAGACAAATTCCCACCATAGTTAGAATTCCAAGATATGTAGTACAGTAGGCGTGTAGGCCACACGCAGCAGAACACAGTGCCAGCTCCTTGTGGGGAGTATAGCTATGTGGACTCCAGGGAGTTCCCTCCCCTGTGCCAGTGAGGACCCCATAGGTGAGGTCTGTATGTGTCCACAGTGTTGATGTGGTTTCTGGGATCCTCTACTCACCTCCTTATAATAGGAAGGAGTTCTTCCTAGTTCTCAGCTGATCTTGGCTTGGCATTTCATTCCATTCTCTATTGACCATCCAAGGAACTGTAATAAACTGTTCAACATAGGGAGGTGGTCAACATAAGGAGTTAGGTACTCTTCTGATCTGTATGCATGGTGCATGTCTGGTTTATGAAAATTAGGTCAACTTAAGGAGGTGGCCAACTGTATTTTTTATTTATTTATTTATTTTGAGACAGAGTCTCGAGCTCTCATCCAGGCTGAAGTGCCCTTACTTATTTATTATTAAAATGTAATTGTCTAGGCTGGGTGTGTGGCTCATGCCTATAATCCTAGCACTCTGGGAGGCCCAGGCAGGTGGATTACTTGAGCTCTGGAGTTAGACCAGCCTGAGCAAGAGTGAGACCCTATCTCTACTATATGGGCATGGTGGTACATGCCTGTAGTCATAGCTACTTGGGAGGTTGAGACAAGAGGATCACTTGGACCCAAAAGTTTGAGGTTGCTGTAAACTGTGATGATGCGATGACGCTCTACCCAGGGTGACAGACTCCATCTCAAAATAAATAAATAAATAAATAAAATGTAGTTTATTCTTTGTTTTGGTGTCTTTATAAGGGCGGGGGTTGAGTGTTTGCCATTTTACTGACATCACTCTTTATAATTTTTTTTTTTTTTTTGAGACAGAGCCTCAAGCTGTCACCCTGGATAGAGTGCTATGGCATTACAGCTCACAGCAACCTCCAATTCCTGGCTCAAGCGAGTCTCCTGCCTCCGCCTCCCAAGTAGCTGGGACTACAGGCACTCGGCACAACGCCCGGCCATTTTTTGTTTGTAGCCGACGTTGTTTGGTGGACCTGGGCTGGATTGGAACCTGCCAGCTCAGGTGTACGTGGCTGGCACCTTAACCCGTTGAGCCACAGGCACCGAGCCTCTTTATAATTTCTTTATGTAATAAGGCACAATTATTCATCTAATAGTAAGTGGTAGAGCTAGGATTTATACTTTATCTGGCTTCAGAGGACAGGGATTTTGTCTGTTATAATTGCTTCCGTAATCTCATATATAGAACATTGCCTGAATATAGTAGTGTTCAATAAATATTTGTTTAATGAATGAGTGAATGAGCTGCTTTGCTGTACTGCATTTTCCTTCCCAGAATGGGATTCTAAGTGTGGCCCTAATCAGTTACTTTCTTAGGCTGAAATATTATTTGCTGACTACAAGTGTTGTATTTTCATTAGCTTCCAAGCTTCTCTTTGACTATAAGCAGAGATAAGGATGGGCTGGCATCAACCCTGGGTCCTATGAGAAGGATCACATCTGCCTCACACTGTCAACTTTGGTTTCCCAACATGATAGTGATAGAGTGCTTTGAGGTTTATATTCTATCCACTCATGTATTGAGAGCTTGTTGAGATATTTGATGAGAACTTAATGCTTCTCATCTTATCTGTGAACTCTTGACTTTCATGATCATTTTTTCCAAAAACTCAAACAAGGGCAAGGCAGGAGGACTGGAGGCCAGGAATTCAAAACTAACTTGGGCATCATAGTAAGACCCTGTCTCTATAAAAAATAAAAAATTTAGCTGGGCATGGTGGTATATATCTATATTCCCAGCTACTTGGGAGGTTGAGGCAGGAGAATTAAGCCCAGGAGTTTGAGATTGCAATGAACTATGATTGGGCCACTGTACTTCATCCTGGGCAACAGAGCTTTTTTTCCTGGTCTATGGTCTAATTTTCATAGACCAAAAAAAAAGAAAAAATATCCTACTTGAACAGAAGCATCAGTAAAAGCATTGTCAGGGTTATTATTTATAAATAATGTGAAATGGTTAGGCTGTTTGATCAACCACCATTTTCAAATATATCTATGGCTACAATTTTATATTAAGAGGGAAATGAGGAAACTTTCACTTGAATTTTCAGTTTTTGGATAGGGATAGTGTTATAGATTGTTTAGACGTTAGCTTCTATTTCTTGGTCACTTCATGGGATGGATAGTTCAAATTACATTGGAAACAGTTATTTCTTCTTTATGTTTCCTGTTTTGCTATTTCTGAGTCTGCTTGAACTGTTACTGGGTTGGTGAACTTAGAGAATTGGCTAAAGTAGACCATAGGACTCTTAATTTCATAAGTAATGTATTACATTATTTAATAGATTACTTTTCTTTCCTTCTTTCTTTCTTTCTCCCTCCCTCCCTCCCTTCCTTCCTTCCTTCCTTTCCCTTCCTTTCCCTTCCCTTCCCTTCCTTCCCTTCCTTCCTTTCTTTCTTTTTCTTTGTTTTTTTTTTTTGAGACAGAGTCTCACTCAGTTGCCCTGGGGTTGAGTGCTATGGCGTCATAGCTCACAGCAACCTCAAACTCTTGGGCTCAAGTGATTCTCTTGCCTCAGCCTCCCGAGTAGCTGGGACTATAGGTGCCCTCCACAACTCCCAGCTGTAATAGATTACTTTTCTCAGTAATCTGGATTACTTATCAGCAATATACATCTGGAAAATAATACTTTTGATTGATCATTATTCTTATTACAGTAAGCAGTGCTGCCCTGTTGAGTGTGTTTTCTTATCTTTTTTTTTTTGAGACAGAACCTCAAGCTGTCACCCTGGGTAGAGTGCTGTGGCATCACAGCTCACAGCAGCCTCTGACTCGTGGGCTTAAACCATTCTTCTGCCTCAGCCTCCCAAGTAGCTGGGACTACAGGTGCCTGCTGCAACACCGTGCTATTTTTTGGTTATAGTTGTCATTGTTGTTTGGCAGGCCCAGGCTGGATTTGAACCTGCCAGCTCTAGTGTATGTGGCTGGTGCTTTAGCCACTTGAGCTACAGACGCTGAGCCATGTTTTCTTATTTTATGTAACAAAATCTACTTTCTTTGTGCTAAGGCAAAAGCAATTCTAAGGAGAAAATAGAACTCTTTAGCAGTTAGGATAAATGATACCATGTAGTTGTCATTTTCATCACAGGTTAAAATATATCTCCCAATAGGAATCTATCAGAGATACATTGTAGTGAGGGCAAGAAATGTAGAAAATGCCACACAGGGTGTGTTTATCTGCTGTTTCAGCATAATGGTTAGTCCTGGCCCTTTGTCATAACTTGAATCTTGAAATGATCACCAATTCTGTAAATCCGTAGGGTCCTGTTTCTGAATCTTTAGCCCAATGTACTCTTTGAAAAAATAAATGTTTATCGTACCTGACCAAGCAGTGGTTTAGGGAAGTCAGGTGTTGAATAGTAATCCTGGCACCTATTAACTTTAGGTGACCATGAGTATCTTCGGTAACTTATAAGAGGCAGTGCTGATCTAGGTTATAGATATTTAGGAGAAATGCCAAAGCTGATTGTAAAGTATTTTATAAACAGAGGATAATTTAAGTGCTTGAAGGTAAATGCCTCCCTAGAAGACTTAGAGTCCCTGAGATTGTGGTGAGGGCAAGAGATTTAGAAAATGCCACACAAAACATGTGCACCAGCTGTTCAAGTGTAATGATTAGTCATAGTCCCTTGTAGCTTGAGTCTTAAAATGATCACTGAGTCTATAAATCCACAGGGTCCTGTTTTCAGATATTTAGCCTAATGTACTGTGCTATAGGGTGTTTGGAGTGCTGTGAGCTATTACTTGCAAATTTAGATCCCAAATGAGAAAAGAATTCTAGGAGGAAGAGTAAGCTGTCATATTATACAAGGTTTGAATAAAGATGCAAACCTAAAATATATACTGAGATGAAGTTTCAGAAAAAAAGGAAGCCAGCTTGGTGTTTCTAATGTTTAATTAGGTACTCATCTAGAAAGATGAGCTACTAAATAGCTAAGTGAGACTTTTAATTGAATAATTGAATTTGTCCTTTCTAACTTAGTCAGTTTTCTCTTAATATTTACATATATGATACTCAATGTTTAAATTTATACTTTTAGATTTAGTCTGTGGCGTTAACGTTGAAATTTTATGATCACATATAAAACAGTTGGCATAGATATGGTGGTCATTTAGGAGTTATTACCTATATTGCTCTTCTATGGTGATGGTCCCCCACATTGAGTAAAGAGACCCTCTTTTTTCTCTGAGTAATTTAAGTAACAATTGGCTGCCAGAAACGCCGGCTCTGGATCTTGTTTATTGTTGGTATCACTTATTTGTTACTTAGCCTACTTACCTAGCCTACCAAGTAGATGCTGTTAGTGGATGTGATGCCAGGAACCTTATGTCCTTTTAACTGTAGATTATAATTATGAGGTAGAAGAAATCGAGAAAGAACATACTAACTTAAGACCACATCTAAATTGGGTATTATTATAATCATGGATTGAAGTCATGAAGCACATGTGCCTCAGCTTTATGACTTCATGACCTGTGAACTTATGATTGTACTGTGTAAGGAAAGTATGGTTCTATGTCCTAAGGTGGTCTTTGGAGAGAGGAGAGAAGGATTTGTGTACTTGGGAGAATAGTCTTGTCATATCCTTACCTAGTTGTTTTGCAAAGTTCATGCAGACCTGTAGTATTCTCTCTCAGATTTCACAAAACTCTTATAATGAACTCATGTAACTTAATGAATCCTCATAATAAACCTTACTCTGTTTAGATGTGTTTCTGCATAATATTTCTTTTTTGGTTGGAACAAAAGTGTTTGTGTGTGTGTGTGTGTACGTGCATAGTTATAATCAAGATACTAGGCAGTTTTATGATTTGTCTTTTATTTAGTGCCTTAGTGCTGTGCTAGGTGCTTTATGTATATTATCCCATTTAATCCTCAAAACAATAAGAGAGGTACTGTTTTATAGAAGGAGAAACTGAACATAGAGAGTTTAAAATAAAGTCACAGAGTAGCCAGGAAAAAGTAGAAGTGGAGATTTAAATCCAGGTCTACGTAATTTTGAAGCTCAAAGTCTTACCATATCATATCCTTTGTGATTAACTTTCAAGTCAGATTGTTAATAAAAATAATGTCTAATTAGTAGAAACTCCTTTAACTTTGCAGAATTTACTAACAAATTTTTACATGTATAAATAGAATCCATGTAAAGAGTGTACCAATTTCTTATTTTCCTCTTCTAGGAACTGAAAGATGTTGGCCATCGTGATCAGATGGCTGCAGCTAGAGGAATCCTGCAGAAAAATGTTCCGATCCTCTATACTGCATCCCAGGCATGCCTACAGCACCCCGATGTTGCAGCCTATAAAGCCAACAGGGACCTGATATATAAGCAGCTGCAGCAAGCGGTCACAGGCATTTCCAATGCAGCCCAGGCCACTGCTTCAGATGATGCCTCACAGCACCAGGGAGGAGGTGGAGGAGAACTGGCATATGCGCTCAATAACTTTGATGTAAGTTACGGTTGAGAGGAAACTTCAGGCTCTTTATTATACCCCCAAAGATAACAGGTTCCTGGGGAAATGTGATGAAGGCATCTGATGGTAGCTCAGTTTCCACTTAGATTTGTATTTAAGTTGTAATAAATGACTCATCAGCCTACTTGATCTTAAACTTTGCCTAAAGCATTGATCTTTTTTCTTTTTCTTCTTCCCTTTTTTTTTTTTTTTTTTTTAGTTTGAATTGCACTTCTGGATTCTTTTATGCAACCTGTGTTTCCTATGAGGTCATTCTTTACTGAGGATATGAGTTTGGTTCCTTTCGGTCAAGATTTTGACCTGCTGGCAATTGTAGCTATGGGAGACACAAAAACAAAGTGCGTGTAGGTATGCCCCTGCTAGGGACTCATGGTATATCAGGAGAGTAGGACACATTGTAAGTGACTATAATTAAAGTGCCACCATCCTAGTCTTACTTGTTTGTCTATATACACAGGATGGCCATAAAGTTCATGTGCAACTTTTATAACTATTTAAATTGCACATGAACTTTACGGCCACCCTTCTCAGTGACTAAATTGGAATAATGAGCAAAAAATTTAATAAAGTGGAAGCAAATTAAAATATTTTCATAGTATAATGCCGTATTATTACCATATGTGCCATTATCATAGATGTTGCCCTAGATCCTGTGTACACAACTATAATGTTAATTTTTTGGGGGGGGTATTTTGTGCTTTTACCCACAATGCCTTGTGGCTTCCAGTAGATGGCAACAGCTTAAGACTTTTTTTATATTGGCCACACCCATAGCTTAGTGGATAGGGCACCAGCTGCATACACCTAGCCTGGCGGGTTCAAATCCAGCTCGGGCCAGCTAAACAACAATGACAACTGCAACAAAAAAATAGCCAGGCATTGTGGCAAGCGCCTGTAGTTCCAGCTACTTAGGAGGCTGAGGCAAGAGAATTGCTTAAGCCCAAGAGTTTGAGGTTGCTGTGAGATGTGACACCGTGATGCACTACTATGGGCGACATAGTGAGACTCTGTCTCAAAAAAAAAAAAAAAATATATATATATATATATATATATATAAAAATACATATATATATATATATATATATATATATATATTTTTTT
>CAUYRH010043427.1:0-87594 GCA_963574655.1 Perodicticus potto | reverse complement strand
AATTCACAAGAAATTGACCTAGGCATAGGAAATGGGGGTTCCACATTTAGTCCTAAGTGTAAAGTGAAGGAGACACCAAGGCACAGGTGTCTCCTTGGCAGTTGTCCAGCCTTTTTGGCTATTGGAGCCTCTGGTGGGGGTTAGAGATCCCCCTCCTTGCCTGTCATCCAGCCCGCAGGCTCTTCAGCTGGGTGCTGCAACACCAACACTGCCAAGGAGGAGGCGGCAGGTCCGCCAGCTCCACTGAGCTGGCTAGGGCGCTGAAAGTCCTGCATCAATTCTCCCTCTCCGAGTAGAAACTCTAACTGCTGTTAGGGAAAAGGGGTGAAGACTCGATCTAACTGCTTCCTGCTGAATCGGGCAATGATAGAAGGGGGCAATTGGGGTTTCTCCGGAGGGAGAGTGATACAGGGGTTCATGGACTGAAACCACCTTTATTGTGTGTGGCTTGATGACATTTCGTGCCCAGCCGCAAGGAAGCTGTTACTCGGCTGCCATCTTGCTCCACCCTCCCAGCAGTTTCTTAAAAATGTAAATATATACTTACCATATGATCCAGCTATTCTACTCCTGGTTATTTACCCAAAGAGAAAGAAATCATATTACAACGACTTGGGCAAAAATATTAATAACAGCTTTATTTGTTATTGCCCCAAAATGGAAACAACCCAAATGTCCATCAAATGGTGAGTGGATAACTATGGTATATTCACATAAGGGAATACTACTCAGTCATAAAAACAAACTGTTGATGCATGCCTCAACACATACAGTGAAAGAAGCCACATATTATATGATTCTATTTATACAGAAATAAAACATTGGTGAGTGGTTGCTTGGAACTAGAAATGAGAACAGAGATGAATTGCAAACAGACTTGAGGGAATTGGGGGGTTATTAGAAAAGTTCTAAAACTAGAATTTGGTGATAGATGCATAATAACATTAAAATTTTCTAAAACAAAACAGTAACTGAAAAGTCCACATTGAATTATGGGGCACGGAGGAAAAAAAGTAGTTTTGTTGGGGAGGGGGTCTGGATGCCCCTGGGTAGACACACAGTGTAGAGTTCCTGGCCTAGCAAGTTGACATGCTGTGACTCAGGTTACCCAGAGAGACAAAACTCATCCCAGGCTCACATCTGCTTTGGTTCTCTGCTAAGAGTCAAAGCCGCCAGAAGAAAAGGTATTTGCTTAGCAAATTGTACCGAATTCCTGGTGTACCTGAAAACTGTGCTCAGAGAATGTCTTAGGGATTTTCCCTGCTTACTTTACCCTGTGTTAGTCTGTAGTGTTTTGGTTTTTTTTTTTTAGAGACAGGGTCTCACTTTATCCCCCTTGGTAGAGTGCTGTGTCATCACAGCTCACAGCAACCTCCAACTCCTGGGCTTAGGCCATTCTCTTGCCTCAGCCTCCCAAGTAGCTGGGACTACAGGCACCCACCACAATGTCTGGCTATTTTTTTGTTGCAGTTTGGCCAGGGCTGGGTTCAAACCCACCATCCTCGGTATGGGGAGCTAGCGCCCTGCCCATGGAGCCACAGGAGCCGCCCTGTCTGTAGTGTTTTTAATGAAGTGATGATCCAGGGCCTACTGATTTTATGTATCAGATATTAAGAGCTCATCTGGTTCAGAGCATGTTAGAATACAGATGTGTTGAATGCATTGGATAAAAATCCAAAATATCACCTTACGTAAAAGTGTCTAAGGGGGCCTTTACCTTGTTGTGGCATTGGGGGCCCATTCTCTGTCAATGGTGAACCTATCTCGCTCTGTAAGACTATATCTTGCTGTTACTTTGTAAACCTATCTTTCTCTTTCTCAAGAAACTGTTTCATGCTTGCCTTAAAAGTGTCTACATTGTGGGCTCGGCGCCTGTGGCTCAACGGGCTAAGGCGCCAGCCACGTACACCTGAGCTGGCGGGTTCGAAGCCCGGGCCCACCAAACAACAATGATGGCAACCAAAAAATGGCTGGGCGTTGTGGCGGGCGCCTGTAGTCCCAGCTACGTGGGAGGTGGAGGCAGGAGACTCGCTTGAGCCCAGGAATTGGAGGTTGCTGTGAGCTGTGATGCCACGCCACTCTATTCAGGGTGACAGCTTGTGGCTCTGTCTCAAAAATAAAAAAAAAAAAAAACAACAACAAAAAAAAA
This sequence comes from Perodicticus potto, assembly GCA_963574655.1. Taxonomy (NCBI): domain Eukaryota; kingdom Metazoa; phylum Chordata; class Mammalia; order Primates; family Lorisidae; genus Perodicticus; species Perodicticus potto. The sequence goes on along the minus strand of CAUYRH010043427.1, from coordinate 85,445 downwards.
AAGTGTCTACGTTGTGAGGATGTATAACATGCCCCCTGGGTGAGGGGCTCTTCTACAAATGGAACTTTACCCTGGAAGTGAGAACAGTGTAACCTAAATATTGTACCCTCATATTAATTTGAATAAAGTTTTAAAAAAACGTGTCTAAGAGGGGAAAATACAAATCATTCCAAATGACAGGCCTGAATGTGTTTTCTCCTTTAGGCGATCCTGGAGAACAATCTCCCCTCTGAAATTGCTAGCAAGATCAACCTTGTGGATCTAGCAGGCAGGTAATTGGATTCCAAAGCCAGGGGGCTTTATTCTCATATTCTCTCAACAGTGATCTTGCTTTTTTGCCCATTTTATGGGAAATAAGCTTGTCTAATCTTTTCATATTTCAGTCATCCTGAGAAAATTAGAAAGGAAACAAACTCTTTGATTGCTAACAAACTATAGTTTTCCAGGGGCTGGAAGGTTCCTCTATATCAGGGATTCTCAATCTTGTCTGCCCCTCAAAATCATCTGGGGACCTTTTAAAATTCCTGGTTCCTGTACCTAATATCAAATAAATCAGATTATTAGTGAGGTTGGGGAGAATGTAGGCATCAGTGTATTTTAAAACTGTCCAGGAGATTGCAATGTAGAGGCAAGATTGAAAACCTTTGCTCTAAGTCAGTGATACTCAAACTCCCTGATGCCTCCTAACGCTGCGACCATGTAATACAGTTCCTTTGTTGTGGTGACCCCCAACCATAAAATTATTTTCACTGCTACTTCATAACTGTAATTTTGCTACTATTATGAATCGTAATGTAAATATCTGATATGCAGGATGTATTTTCATTGTTACAAAAGGTTCGCAACCCACAGGTTGAAAACCACTGCTCTAAGTGAAGGTAACTGAGTTAGCACCTGTTTCCTTTGATTTACTGCAGTCTCAAACTCCCAGGCTCATGTAATCCTTCCAAATAGCTAGGACTACAGGTGTGTGCCCCATGCTGGGCTATTTTTTAGTTTATTGTAGAGACTGGGTCTCATTGAGTTGCCCTGGCTGATCTCGAACTCCTGGCCTCAAGTGATCCTCCTGCCTCAGTCTCCCAAAGTGCTGGGATTACAGGGATGAGCCCCTGCTCCTAGCCTTAATGTTAAGTTTATGCAGCTCTGTACATTACTTTAAAAAATACAGAAATGGTGGTGCCTGTAGCTCAGTGCATAGCTACAATGATAGCTGCAACAAAAATATATCCCGGCATTGTGGCAGGCGCCTGTGGTCCCAGCTACTTGGGAGGCTGAGGCAAGAGAATTGCTCAAGCCCAAGAGTTTGAGGTTGCTGTGAGCTGTGATGCCAAAGTACTATACTGAGGGCAACATAGTGAGACTCTGTCTCAAAAAAAAAAAAAAAAAGAAAAAATACAGAAAAAAATTTTACATGGTATGCATCTGTAGTCCCAGAGGCCACCTAGGAAATGTAATAAGATGCAATCTCTGAAAAAAAATATTTTTTTAAATATTGTGAAGTTAAGGAGAAGATATTGCCTTTTATTAAGTATTAGAAGGAAACATAAGCTGTAGTTACATATATATCTGGAAAAAAGAAAGGCAAGGAATAGGAAAAATATGATCACAAAAAAGTTAAGATGAAATAAGGCAAATTTTCTTATTTTTAAAAGTGCTAGATAATTAATATGTTACAGCATTTCTTTTAAAATTAAGTGCCATCTGAAAGCATAATCGACCAATTGAAAGTGTGAATTTTTAATATTTCCCATTTACTTAAAGGAAATTGAGACTATTAGCAATTGATGCAGATGCCATAAAGCCATTAATAAAATGTGAATTCAAAACAATAAAGATACAGGGGAAGTGAATATACCCAAAAACTTTACTAATGTCATTACTGTAAATGAGCATTACATTTAGCTTAAAGTGCTCTGGCAGCCAAAATAAAAACAGAAACACAGGGAATTATTTGATTTTTGTTGCCTGAGAAACTGAAGAAGGCCAGTTCATTACAAGGGGGTAACATTGTTTTTCTGGAACTGAATTCTAAAAGGAATTTATTACATGGGTCTTTTACAACACAATGTACAACATAATAGTGTCTTTCAATAGCATTATGAAAATGGTGTCCTGTTTGCTTTTGTTTTTGTTCTCGTTGACTGTGTATTAGTGAAAGAGCAGATCCCAGTTACTGTAAGGACCGGATTACTGAAGGAGCCAATATCAACAAGTCCCTTGTGACTCTGGGAATTGTCATCTCTACCTTAGGTATTTTACGATAGACTGGATGACTGGAGTGGGAGGGAGACTTTGGGAAATAACTCAAGTTTGCATTTCGTCAAAAGAGTAGGCACTTACTTTTTTTTTTTTTTTGATGAATTTACCTTTGATTTGGGGCGTGAAATTTATTAATATTTGTCTGTGGTTTTAGAGCACAATGTGACCATCAATCCCAGCACACTCATTTGAAAAAGAAGGGAGACTAAACAGTTGTGTGGCTAAACACTGTATCTTGTGTCTTGTGTGTTAGGGTTCAAACTTAAAATATCCTATTAAATGTAGAATGGGATTAATTAGGAAGTGTGATACATTAAGTCTTTGTTTTCCGATCATTGTTTTGTTTTAATGCATTTCTTCCTAATTTCATCTTTCTTCCCCTTTTATTTTTGGATTTTAAGCCCAGAACTCCCAAGTATTCAGCAGCTGCCTGAGCCTCAACAGCTCAGCCAGCAATGGTGGTGACAGTGGGATCCCTACCTCTACTTCGGGGACCAGCAATGAAGGTGTACCCTCCTGGAGGCAGTCTTACATCCCGTACCGAGACTCTGTGTTGACCTGGCTGCTGAAAGACAGTCTTGGAGGCAACTCCAAAACCATCATGATAGCCAGTGAGTAGGACGCTAGAGCTGGTTCTGTGTGGGGACTGGTACATTTCATCAAGAGTCTTATACAGCGTGGGTAATAGTAGCAAGCTGAGTAGTTAAGGGCTGGGATTCAAGGGCTTGGCACATTTTTTAACTCTCTCCTTCTACCTCAGCCGTGTCTCCTGCACACACTAGCTACAACGAGACTATGAGCACGCTGAGATATGCCTCCAATGCCAAAAACATTATCAACAAGCCACGGGTCAATGAGGTGAGAGCTTCATGTGAAGTCTGGTATATTTTACACAAAGTTCTCTTTATTTTTCTCTAATTTCACAACTTGCCTGATGTGTTCTCCAAATAATGAGGTAGTAGAAGTCTTTCTTTCAATATCGTCTTCTCTTATATTTCTACTGCCTTCGTTCACTAAGCTTTTATGAATAATTCATTTTAGATAATCTCTCTAAGGCCATTTCTCTTAAAATCCCTGGTGTACTGTCGCCGCTCTAGGAATGGTCATTTAAATTGTGTTTACTGCTTTATTTTGAATCAATATTGATTTATGCCTGTGCTTTTTTCCTATGAAAACTGCCAGTATTTTTTATGCAAATTTTAGTTATTTCTCTGTTTAGATTAAGTAGATAGGAATTCATTGGTTTTTGAAAGCAGAATAATCATGAGAATTTTCCAAGTGTTCCTTATCTCCTTCACAATTTCAGTGAAAAGTTCCAGACCACGGATATTAGCTGATAGCCGCGTGTGTGAGTGTGTGTGTGTGTGTGTCCAAATATATATACTGTTTTACAAGACAATGTAATTAGGCAGGTATTATGTTTAGTCACATTTCTCTGGGTATGTAAAAAATGTTTATTTACAAAACAGTAAGATTACTATCTTCTACCTTTACATGCCCTGAGATTTGTTTTGTTTTCTTTTGATTTTTTAAAGACAGAGTCTCACTCTGTTGCCCTAGTGTCGGTCTAGTTCACGGCAACCTCAAACTCCTGGGTTCCAGCGATCCTCCTGTCTCAGCCTCCCAAGTAGCTGCCACAATATAGTAGCTGCCACAATATTGTGGCAGCTGCCACAATGCCTGGTTAATTTTCCTATTTTTAGTGAGACGGATGAGGCGGGTGGGGGGGTTGGTCTCACTCTTGCTCAGGCTGGTCTTGAATACCTGAACTCAAGTGATCCTCCTGCCTCAGTCTACCCAGAGTGCTAGGATTACAGATAAGCCACCGAGCCTGGCCTTGCTCTGATATTTGTATCACTTGGTCATCTGCTCTAGGACGAGGATTCTCAAACGTTAGTGTGTATGAGAATCACCTGGAGGTTTGTTAAAACTCAGCTGTGTCACAGCCCTCAAGGGTTTCTGATTTAGTAGGTCTGGGGTGGGACTAAAATTTGCATTTCTAGCACATTCCGAGGTGAAATTGATGCTGTAGGTAGGTCTGGGAACCACATTTTGGGAATGACTTACTGCTTTAGCAGTTACTGCACTTCTTTCACATTAATTGCATACAGTTATTTCATAGCTGGGTGACATCTGACATGAATCCCTGGTGACTGAATACTCTGTGTTTCAGGATGCTAATGTAAAGCTGATCAGAGAACTCAGAGAAGAGATCAAAAGACTGAAAGCCATGCTTCTGAGCTTCGAACTGGTATGCAGGCTATCAGAACTTTGCCGTACCTAACTGAGTTCTCCTGAGCCCCTTTCCTTCTGCCACATTCCTTGTTCTTGATTGACATTCATGAGCAGAGGCAGGAGCAGAGCCAGGAGGAGGGAGTTCTCTGATTTCCCTGCGTAGCTTCAGATGGGATGGGTTTTTTTTTTTTGAGACAGAGTCTCACTGTGTCGCCCTCAGTAAAGTTCTGTGGTATCACAGCTCACAGCGACCTCAAACTCTTTGGGCTTAAGTGATCTCTTGTCTCAGCCTCCCAGGTAGTTGGGAATACAGGTGCCTGCCTTTGGGATGGGCATTTTCTCACTATGTCATCTTTTAGCATCTTTGAATTCTCCTCCTTTGTACCAATATGAGCCCAAATGCTTAGGTTCCTGATTTATTTCTGATTTTAATAATAAACTGTTCCCTTTATCTGTACCTTATTTTCCTCCACCACTGTAAGAGTGGGACCCACCTGAAGTTCAGAGCAGAAAAATATCAAAGTACATCTCTCTGTTTGTTTGTGCAGAGGAGCTTCAGTTCACTGAATGAAGAAAAGGATGAAGATCTGAAGGAGCTGGTTTTCCAAAATGAACTGAAGGTGGGTATGTGGGTGGATTCAGCTGAGTGCTTTACATCACCCTAGGAGCTCACTCCATTATTCCTGGCCAGGGCTGCTCCCTAGGCAGGGCAGAGAGAATCCCTCTAGTTTAACAACAAATTGTGTCTTCTTTCAGCCTTGAAGAGAATGCGTTTGCCTTTAGGGACTTCTGGCTTTCTGATTTGTTCTCTTAGGGCAGCGGTTCTCAACCTGTGGGTCTCGACCCCTTTGTAACAATGAAAAAACATCCTGCATATCAGATATTTACATTACGATTCATAACAATAGCAAAATTACAATTATGAAGTAGCAATGAAAATAATTTTATGGTTGGCAGGTCACCACAACATGAGGAACTGTATTAAAAGGTCGTGGCATTAGGGAGGTTGAGAACCACTGTCTTAGGGGTTCATTATAGTTCCCTTTGGGTAGTGAAAGTAGCCGGAGGCCGGGGTGGGGGAGGGGAGAATCTATTTTCTTGGCAGTAAGTCAATCAGCCAGTACGTATTCACTGCATAAGCACCAGATAGGTGGTTAGAATGATTCTATAAGAGCAGAGAAGTCCCACCCTCAACTGACTTGCAGTCTTGTTAGAAGCACATTAGAGAAGGGTGTGTTTATGATTGATACGAAAAGAGTTTAGGGAAAGGAGAAATCATTGTGGCTTGGAATTTTCTGGGAAGACTTGATGTGCTGGAGCTGGAAGGCAAAGAACTGAGCTCGAAGTAGCCCTCGAAGGTTTGATAGCTTTGTTAGGGACAAGTGGTAAGGCATTGGGGTGAGGGAAAACAAAGTCTAGAACTGGGAGAAGGAAGGGTGTGACAGGCCGTGTGGGAGGGCACACTGAGGAAGGCTCACCCTGATCAGCATGGACGGAGACAGTAGAGGAGGTAAGGTTAGGGCCAGTTTCGAAGGTTTGACTTGATGCAAACAGGATTTGTAGCTTCTTGAATCAAGTTTGACATCATAAAGGAATATCTCTTGGGGGAATGAGTATGACGCTTGTATGCAGTATTAATCCAAAGAGAGGGGACACTAGAAACAAGGGGACCAACCAGGAAATAGACTGCTCTTGTAACCTACTGAGGGCAAGGAGGGGACATTTTGGAAAAGTAGACTAATTGGTGATTCCCAGAAACATTTAGAAGAAAGACATGGTGGGCGTTTTTTGGTGACAGGTTGGATTTAGATCTACAACCAAAATATCCCAATTTCTAATATTTTATTGCATCACTCTTACGTGTTATTTGAGTATTCTGGCTTGTCAGTGTATTGTTATCCTAATTAAACTTTAGGACTACATCATACATTCAGAAGTTTCTCAAAAAAATCTTGGTGTAGCCATGTATTCTGATTTTTGGTTGAGAAAATGTCATCCATCTATGTAATAAGGGACCAAGTAGAAAAGCCAAAATCATTCCAAGCTCATTAGCATTTTGCATTACCCTTTGCTGGCTGTATGACCTTAGGCAGGGTGGGAGTAAGCAGGGAAAGCTGGCCACAGAGGCAGCTGCGCCAGGTGCTAAGCCAGAATGCCCTCTGCTCACCAATGCCAGCAGTCCCCATCCAGCCCAGTCCTTCATGGGTACCCTGTATTCTCACTGGTTTTCAGACTTTCACTCAGTGATTATAACTTTAAAACAGTGTTTCCAGGGTATATAAAATTCTTGTTCCTAAACATGGCGTGACTTTTTTTTTCCGTAAGTATTCCCTCTATGAATCAAATTTTTTGACCTTCCTTGCTTCTTCCATTTCCAGGATAAGCTTTCTGCCTAAGCATCAGATTCCTCGAAAAAAAGACAAAGGACCCTCTTTCAACAGTTTGTTCATGTCTGTAAGGCAGTCTTAGCTTAAGCCCTTCAAGCCTAGGTTCATTTACTTTTTTTTTTTTTTTTTTGAGACAGTCTCACTTTGTTGTCCTGGGTAGAGTGCTATGGTGTCATAGGTCACAGCAACCTCAAACTCTTGGGCTCAGGAGATCCTCTTGCCTCTGTTTTTCATTTTTAGTAGAGATGGTGGGGGGGGTCTCACTCTTGCTCAGGCTGGTCTCGAACTCATGAGCTCAAGCGATCCACCCACCTTGGCCTCCCAGAGTGCTAGGATTACAAGCGTGAACCCCGCGCCTGGCCAGTGTATTTACTTTTAAAACTCTGTTCCTGATACATAGTAAGCACTTGGTGTTTTTTTCTTGTAATTTTTTTTTTACATGTTCTCCCAGGTCAGTTCCATATAGTCTTCATTTGAACTGGGGAGATTCCCCCTAGTGCTTTGTGGGTCCTTGAGCCACGGGCAAGCTTATGCTATAATTCAAGGTATCGCATCTTAGGAAAGCAATTTTAGTTCATAAAAGGCATCTCAAATGTGGATCATATAGAAGTGGGTTGGGAAAGGGAAATTATAAACAAAGATGTGTGCCAAACATCCTAATTAATTTTTTTTTTTGGCTGGGGCTGGGTTTGAACCCACCACTTCCTGCATATGGGGCTGGTGCCCTACTCCTTTGAGCCACAGGCGCCACCCTCAATTAATTTTTTAAAAATAATTTTTAAAAATAACGTTTTTTTCTAATTATAAAAACAATACATGCTCACGGCAGAAAACTTTACAAATAACTCTGAAACTTCTGTTTACAAAAAACAAAAACTTCTGTTTTTGAAACTAACATTTGCTTATTGAAAAAAACTTGGAAAACATAACTTGCAGTTGGAGGAGGTGCACAGGCCTCTATGGGGCTTTGAATAGCAAAAGTGAGGATCTCCAGAAAATAATACCCTGGGAAATGGGTCAGGATGATCTCCGAGCTGTTTTTTTTTTTTTTTGAGATAGAGTCTCATTTTATCGCCCTCGGTAGAGTACTGTGGCATCACAGCTCACAGCAACCCCCAACTCTTGTGCTTAAGCCATTCTCTTGCCTCAGCCTCCCAAGTAGCTGGGACTATAGGCGCCCACCACAACGCCTGGCTATTTTTTTGTTGTTGTTGTTGCAGTTGTTGTTGTTTAGCAGGCCCCAGGCTGGGTTTGAGCTCACCAGCCCTGATGTATGTGGCCTGTGCCGTAACACTGAGCTACGGGCGCTGAGCCATTCTCTGAGCTTTTGTCAGCTCCCTAAGCCAACTGTCTAAGATCACCTTCGGTCCCTCTGCAGGTAGACCAAATGACTAAAGACTGGACCCAGAAGTGGAATAATTGGCAGGCCCTCCTGGAGCATTACAGCGTGGATATCAACAGGAAGAAGGCTGGGGTGGTCATTGACTCCAGCCTGCCACACCTGATGGCCTTGGAGGACGATGTGCTCAGCACAGGTGTTGTGCTCTATCACCTCAAGGTGAGGAGGCTGGGGTACTCCTTTTGTTCCTCAGCCACTGGCCCCAGAAGTCAAGAGGGAAAAGCCAGGGGCAGCAGCTGTGTTCCTGTGCCTTGAGACAGGTGCCACAGAGCTGCCTGCAGGTTTGCCCTCAGGAAACTGGTCTAGCTGACAAGTTGTGACGTTTTGCTTTTGCAAATACATGGAGTAGAGACTGACATTCTGGACAATCATTTGTTTTCTAGCTGCTGCTAGTGTTATTCTTATATAAATTGCTTTTGTCCTCTGTGCCTTAATTTTCTTATTTAAAGTATGAACGGTGGTTCTCACCTTCCTTTTTTGGCATCTCTGCAGCACAGTGGTGCCATCATGGAGAGTGAAGTCCTAGTCTCAGAATACTTAGTGCTCCTAAACTCTGCGAATACAGGCTGCTCAAAGGTGACTTTCAGAGACTAAAAGGGAGAATTCAGAAGATTTGAAGGTTTTCTTCTGAAACTTTCCCATTTTATTAACACCAAATCAACAAATGAAGCGTCTCCACCACACATTTACCTGGAAAAGAAGGGAGAGAGAAAGTAGATAAAGGAAGCTTAAAGCATGAGGGAAAGTCCAGAGGGCTGGGGTTTGGGGGAGGTAGGTTGGGGTAGACAACATGCATCTATTCAGAAAACAATAGATTGAACTTAAGGCCTTCAAAACAGGACCTGGCTCTCCTGGCTCTTTGTCACCTAGAGGCTAGTCCTCATTTCTATTTTTTCTTTTGTTTTTTTAGAGTGCTGTGACATCATAGCTCATAGCAACCTCAAACTCCTGGGCTGCAGCAATCCTTCTACCTTGGCCTCCTGAGTAGCTGGGACTACAGGCATGCACCACGATGTTTGTCTGATTTTTCAGTTTTTAGCAGAGATGGGGGTCTCTCATTCTTGCTCAGGCTCGTCTTAAACTCCTGAGCTTAGGCAATCCACCTGCTTCAGCCTCCCAGAGTGCTAGGGTTATGGGTGTGAGCCACTGTGCCCAGCCTAGTCCTCATTTCTAAATGAAGCAGTGTTGAGAGTTGGTGACTCTTGGTAGATGGTCACATCCTGCGCTCATCACATATGTCCTTCTATGGAAAAGACAGTTCCTACGGGTGGCAGAACAAACTTCACATGGCCTAAATCCCTGTGCTCACTGAAAATCCAACTTCAATTCTCATAATTGTCCCCAGGGAACACTTAAAAAGAACAAAGAGAGAGTTTAATTTATGGTGGGGGGGAGGGGGATGTGACGTGCTGTTGTCCCTGGAGAATTCAGCCTTCTAATGCCACGGAGCACATGGAAGTGACATGGTAGCGAAGCTCATCTGTGTTGTTAGGACAGGCCCTTAGGGAGGTTGTCAGGCTGAGCTGCCCAGACAGAAAGTTAAAAGTAGCTTATTTTCTGGCACAGTAGGCTTAAACTATCTCAGTGAAAATGCCTCAGGCAGCATGCCCATTCACTTTTACTGTAGCAACAGATCTAAATACCAAATGGCTACATAGATCCTCTCCCTCAGAACCAGAGGGAGAGGTTGGGGGTCAGGAAGAGACCAGATTGATTACAATGGTGACTATTTGAGTAGAACTGATCTGAGAGTGTGGATTGGATATGGATTGAGCAGCAAAGCTAGAAATCAAGTAGTAGAGCTCTGCGGGTTGCTGCAGAGGGTTAAAAGGCATAACTGTTAGATTGACTTGTAGACACAGACTAGTGATGACATTATCTGAATGTAGGATTGCTGATTTTCTTTACTTAATGAATAATAAAGATTTTGGGATCGGCACCCATAGCACAGTGGTTATGGTGCCAGCCACATGCACCAAGGCTGGTGGGTTTGAATCCAGTCTGCGCCAGCTAAACAACAATGACAACTGCAATAAAAAAAAAAATAATAATAACTTGGGTGGCACCGTGGCTCAGTGAGTAGGGCGCCGGCCCCATATACCAAGGGTGGTGGGTTCAAACCCAGCCCCGGCCAAATTGCAACAAAAACAAACAAACAAACAAACAAAATAGCCGGGTGTTGTGTCAGATGCCTATAGTCCCAGCTACTCAGGAGGCTGAGGCAAGAGAATCACCTAAGCCCAGGAGTTGGAGGTTGCTGTGAGCAGTGTGATACCACGGCACTCTGCCGAGGGCGATAAAGTGAGACTCTGTCTCTATAAAAAAAAAAAATAATAATAACCAGGTGTTGTGGGCACCTGTAGTCCCAGCTACTTGGGAGGCTGAGGCAAGAGAATTGCTTGAGCCCAAGAGTTTGAGGTTGCTCTGAGCTGTGAGGCCACGGCACTCTACCGAGGGTGACATAGTGAAACTCTGTTTCAAAAAAAAAAAATTTTGATACCTCCCTGGTGCATTTCCAGTGGTCTTGGCTGATGACACTTTAATCACATAATGTTGACATTTCTGCATTTTATGTACCCATTTTTTTCCTTTTTGTTTGTTTAGATATTGGTTTTGGTAACAGTAGTGGCCCAAGATTCTCTGTATCTTTATTTTCTTGGCTAACTTTGTTGTATACCTAGAAGTAGTCTCTGGAGATACCCTGGGAGCTATGTTCCCTTGCATCACCTTGGGAAGCTCCTTGGGCAGGAAACAAGCAAAGAGGAAGGAAAGTTACTGGTATCCTGAACTTCATCCTTTAATTGCCTTTATGCCACTAATCTCCCTGGCATAAAGAGGCATAGGGGACAGTACACCCAGGTGCCAACTCAGTCCTTGTCATCTGAGGTGCCATCACTTTTTGTTTGGTGGTTTTCTGCCCTGAAATCTAGGATTTATGAGGTGCTGTGGCCTTTATCCTCTTGGTAGGAGTGTGCCTCATGATCGGAGCTCTCCCTGATCTCACACGAAGAGTTTTGACCTTTTTCACTTGAACTGCCCTCTGATTCTGTTTGACAGTGTATGCGGAAGCTAGCATCCATTGATTCATGTGGTCCTCAGTGGCAGAGCAAGAAAGACTGGCTCTGGCTACTTTGTGTATGCAGGGGAGAGGGACACAGGGAGGCATCATTCATTACTTCCAGGATTCTTCCTTTTCACAAGCTATTTTAGGGGACGAGAAGGGAGCTCCCTGCTTTGGCTGCTGACTATGAAGCCTAATGGAGAAATCTCTGGACACTTTGAAAACATTAGTTACTGGGAAGGTAGTAAAATAAGGTTGGGAAAGCATGAGCTTAGGACCCAGATAGACCTGAATTCTAGTCATAGCTCCCCTATTTGGTTTTTGGCCAGGGCCGGGTTTGAACCTGCCACCTCCCGTCTATGGGGCCAGTGTCCTACTCCTTTGAACCACAGGAGCAAATTCTTGGGCAATTTATCCTCTGTGAGCTTCAGATTCCTCTGTGTAATAAGGAGATAAGCCTATAATACCAGCACTTGGGGAGGCTGAAGCAGGAGGAATGCTTGAGGCCAGAAGTTTAAGACCATCCTGGACAACGCAGCAAGACCCTGGCTCTACAAAAATAAAAATCAAGCACAAGTGATGGTGTGGGCCTTTAGCTACTTGGGGGCCTGAGGCAAGAGGACCCCTTCAGCCCAGGAGTTTAAGGCTGTGATGAGCTATGATTGGACCACTGCATTCCAGCCTGGGCAACAGAATAAGATCCTATCTCACGAAAAATAAACAAATAAATAAGATAATACCTACATTTTGCATTGTTAAAGGGTTAAATAATGATATCTATAAAGCATTCAGCATAATACTTGTGCATATTGAATGGTTATTCAATAAATGATGAAGACACATCTAAAATCTAGCATCTCTGTTGCTATGTGGCTGCCTTCTCCAAATAGGGCTGTGTGATCTTAAGCACATTTGCCATAATCCAAGGGCCAACAGGCGTTGTCTTCTGCTAACTCAGTGTTTCATTTGTACTAACTCTAGCTTACCCTTCCTCTCTATACTGTCTTGCAGTTCTTTTTATTCTAGAGATGCTTTTCTCCTATTTGTGCTTTACCTTTCTTAGAATCTGGTGTCTATTACACTTCATCTGCGGACTAAGAAGGTAACAATCCTCATTTCCAGAAATCTTCATAAAACACATGTCTCTTTGAGACCCGACTTAGCCCCTTGGGGGAAAGCTGTAGTTGTTTGCTCCTTTCCCTGACCTCATGGTTGTGGATACTCCCTAACTTCAGGACAAAAAGGAGTTTGCCAAAACTTAGTGGACTTTGCAAGTACCTGGTGCTGCCTTGTCATGTATTTTTTACCTTGCCTTCTTAGGGGTTTCCTGGGCTGCAGAGTGAGGAAGGTCAGAACAGCTGGGGCCAAAGTTGGGGAGCGGCACAGAAAAGGCTGGGTTAAGAATGGGAAGATAGTGATAACACTCAACTGTGGACTTTCCTCTGGGGGCAAGGCTGTGTCTTTTTTTAGTCTTCTTAAAAAGGCTTTTTTTTACCTTTAGGAGGGAACAACAAAAATAGGAAGGAGTGATTCAGACCAGGAACAGGACATTGGTAAGTGACAGAGCGTATGGGTTGGGTCTGACTCTTTGGGGTATCTGTGCCTAAAATGTTTCTCAAGAGGAATCCAATGCTATGAGGGGAAGGAGATTTTTGAAGCATGAATGGTCTGCTTCTCTTTCTGCTGCTAGGTGTTGGGGCCAGGATGTGATAGGAAGCCCACACAGTGGGAGGATTTCAGGTTGGGGTAGTTTCAGGGGTGGCTCTTCCTCTCTTAAAGGTGTGAGATCTTCAAGACAGTGGTTTCTGATCTTAAAGATTGGAGGTGGTGTTCCCATGTGTTCCCCCCCACCCAAGTGACCGCTGTCTCCTTTGTAGTCCTGCAGGGTCAGTGGATTGAAAGAGACCACTGCACTATCACCAGTGCCTGTGGGGTAGTCGTCCTCCGGCCTACGCGGGGGGCTCGCTGCACAGTCAACGGCAGAGAGGTCACTGACTCCTGCCGTCTGACCCAAGGTAGGACCGTCTACAGCTCTGTTTATACCAGGTTGGGTGATGGACCAGCAGTATTCTCTTGGGCCCAGGGAGTTCAGTGAAGCAGGCTTTACAGATGGAGTACTCTGCTTCTGCACCAGAGACCTGAGTATTTTCTAATGTGATCTTGTTTCCTTAAACAAGTCCTAATTCCAGAGCAGAGTGAAGGATGACCCTGAAATTTGTCCCTGTGCTCGTTAACTCTGTGTTGTTCTTGGGAAAGGCTCTAAGCCTCCCTTTCCTTATCCATAAAATGGAGATAATAGGTTTGTTGTGAAGACTGCATGAACCTTATCTATGCGAAGTTCTGAACATGATTCTTGGCCTTTAGTAAACACTGTCATTATTTCTATCACTGTCACTACCGTTATTCATCTATTCAAATTCTGTCTCCTTAGAAACTGAGCTTAGATTCCTCCTTGAAGCTATCTATGCCTGACCACTCCACCTGGAACTCATCTTGCTTTCTTCTGTCTATTGTATTAATTCAATGTGTATGCTATGAGATATATAATTAATACATACCAGCGAAATGATCAGTCATTGAGGGCGTGATTGTGTCTCACAGAACAGTGTTCTTTGCACAGTATGTACTTCAAACACAATCTGTTTATTTAATTCCCTCTTGTCTCTCTGCTGCAGGAGCTGTCATAACTCTGGGGAAAGCTCAGAAGTTCCGATTCAGCCACCCAGCAGAGGCTGCCATCTTGCGGCGGCGAAAGCAGGTTAGCACAATCGTGTTTTCTAGGTTGTTGCTGGTCTCCCTGTTTCTCCTTTTAGAGGAAAATCTTGAGCCTTATCTGGTTCTGTTGGGCTGGGGGTGATGACAACAGCCTTACTGAACTTTCTTTCTTGCTCCAGGTAGGAGAGGTTGCTGGTGCCAGTGGCTCTTTGGAATGGCTGGACTTAGATGGAGATGTCACTGCATCCCGTCTGGGTCTCTGCCCTTTGCTTTGGAAGGGAAGGTGAGAAACAGCTGTTCATACTGATACAGAACCCACTGGGTTTGCTTCTTAGTCCATTACAACGTGGAATAAGGAGATGCTTGGTGTAGCAGGCAGGGTCTGAATGAGGTCTGATCTGAGTCAATGTGATTTGAAAATCCTGAACTAGCTCCTAAGAGTGTAGCTGGTGGGGAAGTGTTCTTGGCCCTCACTCATTTCCTCTGGTATTTCAGTTTTCTTCATCATGTAAAGAGGTGTATTATTTGATTTTTCTAAGGTCACTTTCCTATCACAATAAGATTTAACTGTGATATGTTTATCTTTGATACTGATTTCTGAACTTTTCTCCCTATATCTCTTTAAAATTCTAGTCTGCTTCGGTATGAGCTCATAGTCTATGTCAGTTAGCTTCCAGAACTTATGACTTCCTTTGAGTTTTTAAAAGATTGTATGTCTGGGCAGCGCCTGTGGCTCAGTGAGTAGGGCGCCGGCCCCATATACCAAGGATGGCGGGTTCAAACCTGGCCCCAGCCAAACTGCAACAAAAAATAGCCGGGCATTGTGGCAAGTGCCTGTAGTCCCAGCTACTTGGGAAGTTGAGGCAAGAGAATCACTGAAGCCCAAGAGCTGGAGGTTGCTGTGAGTTGTGACACCACAGCACTCTGAGGGCAACAACAAAAAAAAAGACTGTATGTATAAGAATCCTTTTCACTCTCACAACCAAGAATTCAGAATTGTACCTGAGAGAGGCAGGAACTTTAGGAATAACAGGAAAATATCTTGGGGGATGTATCCTTTCATATCCACTTCACTTGCTCTGTGACTGAGGTATTTAGGCAGAGTATTTTTTTTGAAATGCATACAAAGGGTATGAATTTTATTAACATAATATGTAAATCATACCTCAAAAACTGTTACAAAAACAAAACGAAACAAATAAGGCTCTTGTGGTAATGCAAGAAAGACAGGATGGTAGTTTGAACCAATAAGGGCAATGAGGATGGAAAATAGAGAACTGATTGAAACTAGTAAAGCCACTTGTGGTTGGAACCGATGATTGGAAAATTTCCCACCTTGACCAAGAGGCTTTGAGGAAAGGACTACGGTTCTTTGCTATCCTGGTTTTCATTTCTTGCTTTTTTTTTTATATTATTAAATCATAGCTGTGAACATTAGTGCAATCAAGGGGTACAATGTGCTGGTTTCATATACAATCTGAACTATTTTCATCAAACTGATTAACGTAGCCTTCATGGCATTTTCTTAGTTATTGTATGAAGACATTTATATTCTGCATTTAGTAAGGTTCGCCTGTACCCTTCTAAGATGCACTGTAGGTATGGCCCCACTAATTACCCTCCCTCCACCCCAACCTCACCCCTCCGCTCCCCTCCCTTGACCTTTTCCTCATATTCTTATGCTATCATTGGGTTATAGCCTTCATATGAAAGCTATATATTAGCTTCATAGTAGGGCTGCGTACATTGGATACTTTTTCCTCCATTCTTGAGATACTTTGCTAAGAAGAATATGTTCCAGTCCATCCATGTAAACATGAAAGAAGTAAAGTCTCCATCTTTCTTTAAGGCTCCGTAATATTCCATGGTATACATGCATCACAATTTATTAATTCATTTGTGGGTCGATGGGCACTTGGGCTTCTTTCATGACTTAGCAATTATGAATTGGGCTGCAAATCATAGAGTTTTATATGTGATTGACAGTAACTACTTTTTTTATTTTGAGACAGAGCCTCAAGCTGTCACCCTGGATAGAGTGCCGTGGCATCATAGCTCACAGCAACCTCCAATTCCTGGGCTCAAGCGAGTCTCTTGCCTCTGCCTCTCAAGTAGCTGGGACTACAGGCGCCCGCCACAACACCCGGCCCTTTTTTGGTTGCAGCTGTCGTTGTTGTTTGGCGAGCCTGAGCTGGATTCGAACCCACCAGCTCAGGTGTACGTGCCTGGCGCCTTAGCCCGTTGAGCCACAGGTGCCGAGCCAGTAACTACTTTTTTAATTCATAGTCATACTTCATCTATTTCTACAAAGAATACCCTTTCCAGATCTAGATTCCTTGCAGGCAGGGTACTGGGAATCCTTCTGTTTCCATTAGTCCAGCGACCTCTGCCTCAGGGATTTCAGGTAGGACTTCGTACCTATGATGTTATTGGCATTGGGAGCTGCCAAGCACCTTTGGACAAGGGTCACGGTAGAGTTGTGATGGCCCTTGGTCCCTTGGTTCCTTCAGAGGGATCTGACTGAAGATCCTTCATCAGGCCAGTGGCATTTGATGGCAGATGAATACGGTCTCGGGGCTGACCTTGGTAGTGAGGGATGTTGGATACAGGAGCAGTGATGCTTGGGTTTGGGAAGCCTGAACAGCAGGCAAGTCCTCAGGAGGGCTGCTAAGGATTGAATGATGTTACAATAGAGGTTTAGGGAAGGGTTGTCTGTGTCTACAGCTCTAAGGGATGAAGGCTAAGTTATAAGAGGTGACCTAGGGTGGAAAGTATTGCAGCCACGTATCAAGTCTGTCCTCTCAGGAAAGAGGCCAGAACTTTGGCTTTGTCAGAGTGGCCCTCCCTTTCTGTGGTGAAGTCATGAGGAGGCCCAATTTAGGTGAACTTTGTTTGGGGATGACTCATCAAAGATCTGTTTTTCCCAGAGTTTTATAGATAACATGTAACATAAAAAAGTGTGGATGTAGAGAACTTATATTGGCAATTGGAAAAACTGGTTCTCACCCTGGTGGTGCTACATAAAAGCTATGTGACAGCGTGAGCAAGAGCAAGACCCAATCTCTACAAAAAATTGCACCTGTAGTCCTAGTTACTGGGGAGGCTAAGGCAGGAGGATCATTTGAACCCAGGAGTTTGAAGTTGCAGTGATCTATGATCATGGCACTGCACTCTAGCTTGGGTGACAGAGTAGGGGGGAAGAAAAGCTGTGTGACCGTAGGCAAGTCACTGAATCTCTCAGCCCATTTCCTCATCTCTAAAGAAATGATATTACCATCTCTTTCCCAGGGATTCTTGTGGTAAGGATTAAAAGATCTAGTGTATGTGGGCAGTGCTGACAGCTCCCACTGCCCCTGCTGCTGCCCTGGAAGACTGCCTCCCTTTCTCTCTCCTGTTCTCCTCTCTCAGCCCAGCTGGCCTGTCTACCCACGGTACACTGTGGTCTCCTCTTGCCTTTTAAAAGTCTTGTATGGCTCTCTAGCGCCATGAACATTGACATGACCTTTTGGAAACATCAAGAATGTGCTCTTTCATTCCGTGTGAATCAAGGACTTTCCCACCCGCTGCCTTCAGTGTATTCAGCACCAGTACGAGAAGCCTGTATGCTGGACTTGTCCTGCTCAGCTATCACGGATGAAAGAGATGTGTGCCCACCCCCTGTGGAAGTGGTGTGGTATGGAGCTCAAAGCTGTGATTGGGCAAAATGAGGGAGAGGAACCCGTTTGAGTAGAGAAAAAATGCATGTTGACAGCCAGGCTCCCAGTTGTGTGGCCGTGTGGCCATGAGAGTCTTTCTTTTGCTCTTGGAGGGTGTTGGCTCCGAAGCCTCCTCTTGTCCTAGGCTTTCTTTCCCTCATTTACCTCTCTGGAGGAGCATTTTTTTTTTTTTTTTTGAGACAGAGCCTCAAGCTGTCACCCTGGATAGAGTGCCGTAGCATCACAGCTCACAGCAACCTCCAATTCCTGGGCTCAAGCAAGTCTCTTGCCTCTGCCTGCCAAATAGCTGGGACTATAGGCGCCCGCCACAATGCCTGGCCATTTTTTGGTTGCAGCCGTCATTGTTGTTTTGTTTGGCGGGCCCGGGCTGGATTCGAACCCGCCAGCTCAGGTGTACCTGGCTGGCGCCTTAGCCCACTGAGCCACAGGTGCCGAGCCTGGAGGAGCATTTGTGTGGCACCTACAAGGCTGGAGCTGACTCCAGAGCCAGGGGAAATTGGCCAGTCTGCTCTCCTTTTTTCCTTGCAGCAGAGATCTGGACCAGAGAGGAGTTTGTCCTTAAATACCATTGCCTGTGTTCTTGGCATTTTCCCATTTGGAATTTTAGGGGCTTAACCTTAGGTGTCTAGAGCCTGGGACACACTGTTGCTGCTACCACTGCTACTGCCACTGTTGCTTTAGTTAGTAGACGCTGCTGCAGAAGCTGCCAGACCCTGAGGCAGGGAGGAAAGCTGGGAAAGAAGAGGGAGGGCACAGTGGAGTCCTGGCAGCAGGTGACCAGGCAGCAGCTGGGGATTTCTGGAGCCACCAAGATGAAGCCAGCCATCTGATAGAGACAGGGGTCCTTTGGTTGGCAGGTAAATGAAGATTTGCCCCTTGAAATCTACCCAGACATGCAGCATAAGGTTGCTGTTTTCTTTTTCACATGCTTTCTGGGAATTCAACTAATGTGCTTAGCAGAGGGAGCCATTCTGTCTGTGTGGGATCTTAGGTAAATGTGCTGTGTCTGTAGTGATCACCCAGACAGCCTCTCCTTGCAGGCCCCAGTGTTGCTATAAAGGAAACCGTGTCACAGCTGCTGCTTTCCTAGGGGAGGGTAAAGGGAATGCTCTTCTAGGGAGAAGCAAATTGTAAATCTGAAGACTGGGGAGATAGCCAGAGAGGGAAACTAAGTAATCTCAGGGGATCCAAAATATCCCCTCCCTGCCTGTGCCGTCTGGTGGTTTGTGGGTTTTTGCTGGGTTTGTCTAGTACTCTGTGATGGTCTTAACGTTTGTAATTCTGCCATTTCTTGGCCAGACAAAATTTGGAACTATATACAGGCATGATACATATAAAATGTTCCCCAGGGAAACATTTGTTCAGCATTAATTGGTTTCTGTTCCAGTCGCTGTCCCCAGCCTTCTGCGTCGCATGTGACCGAGTGTACCTTTCCTCCTTATATACATTCCAACCATGTGTTTTTGGCCTTTGCCCACAGCAGGCAGCACCAATCTTCCCCTGAGTGCATCTGCTCAAATATGTGGACCTGTCCTAGTCCTTGTACTGTTGGCAAATTGAATCACCTCACAGCCTCCTTCCCAGGGAAAGGACTGTGGTTGTGGCATCTCCCACCCCCACCCCCCAATCTATTCCACCCATTTCTCTCCACCCATCATCCTTCTTTGTCCTCCCAAGGCCACATTTTGAAATCTTAACATCTTCCAAGACAGGGGTGGCAAACTTTTTCAGTAAATGGCCAGACAGCATTTTAATCTTTATGGACCATGTGGTCTGTCGTTGGCTGTGTTGACGGCTGCTTGACTGCCAGTGTGGTGCAAAAGCAGCCCCATATGATACATAAACAATGGGTTTGGCTGTGTTCCAAAAAGCTTTGTTTATGAAAACAGAAAGCAGACCAAATTTGCACCATACACTCTAGTTTGTAAACATCTACTTTACTTCTTTATTTTTGCTTTTTTTTTTTTTTCCTCACTCTATCACTCATGCTTGTGTTCGGTGACACCATCATAGCTTAATGCCGGCTTGAACTTTTGGGCTCAATCCATTCTCCAATGTCAGCCTCATGAGTAGCTGAGACTACAGATGTGCACAACCATACTTGGTTAAATTTTTTTTTCTTTTTCTTTTTTTGTTTTTTTGAGACAGAGTCTTGCTTTGTCAGTCTGGGTAGAGTGCAGTGGCATCATCATAGCTCACTACAACTTCAAACTTCTGGGGTCAAGGGATCCTCCTGCCTCAGCTTCCTCTGGGATGACAGGTGTGTGCCACAATGCTCGGCTAATTTTTAGTCAACACAGCCTTCAGGCAGGTCTTCACCTCCTGGACTAAAGTGATCCTCCCACCCCAGTGTAATTCCAAAGCTCTGGGATTACAGGCACAAGCTTCAGTGCCCAGCCTGGACCTCTGTTTTGACACTCTATGATTTCATTCTGCTCTACAAAGTGGTAACTCCTAAAAAGATTGAATCCTTTATAATAGATGGCTCAGACTGCCTGAAGTCTGGCCAACAATAGAAGCCCATGTGAATACAAATCCCCTTCCCAGCTTCTCCTGTTTTCCTCAAACCACTTAGGGTAAAGGATGAGAATCTTAATGAATGCAATAATAGAGCATCTGTAAGGAGACTTTCCACATTATCAGTGACCTTCTTCAAGCCTTTGAGTCGTGTTCTGGGATTGTAGAGGGCTGAATGCTGGACAAGGCAGGTCTGATTCTGGCTTTTTTGGTAGCCTCTAGAAGAATCTGACTCTTCTCAGATACTCCCTCTGTGCCCACTCTGAAGTGCTCATGCAGCTGGCACCTTTAGAAACCTGAATGACAGGGAGGGAGACACCTGCAGAAAACACGTTTGAGGTACTTGCCTAGAAGACCTTGTGTGACCACAGGAAATGTTCAGCAAATAGGTAGAAGCTGTCAGTTTTCGGAGGAAGCCACTGCCTCATTTGTGGTCATGCAGGAACCTGGTGACAGAAGAAGGCAGGACTACAATCTAGAATTCTTTGTAAACTTTTTACTGTGGAAATTTTGGGTATAACACAAATTATCAACTTGGTGACTGATTTTTGGTGGGGTTTTTTTGAGACAGAATCTCAAACCACAGTGAGATAGAGTGATCTGTGCCCATGCATCAGCCTAGCTCACAGCAACCTCAAACTCTTGGGTTCAAGTGATCCTCCTGCCTCAGCCTCACGAGTAGCTGGGAGTACAGGCACCAATTACACTTGGCTAGTTTTTCTATTTTTAGTGGAGACAGGGTCTTGCTTTTGCTCAATCTGGTCTTAAACTCCTGCGCTCAGATGATCCACCCGCCGCGGCCTCCCATAGTGCTAGGGTTACAAGAACAAGTCACCACAAGTCACCTAGCCTCGCGGTCAATCTTGTTTCATTTTTGTTCACACGTTCTCCCATTCCTCTCCACTGGGTCTGGACAAATTCATGACATACTTCATCAGTAAACACTTCAGCGTGTATCTTGGAAAGATAAGGCAGAGTCTAAGGGTCTTGATCCTATCCCAGGTCGGGTCTGCTTCACTGAGAATGGCCCTAGTGACACCCAGCTCTCCCCTTGGGCTGCTACCACACACACAGATGTCGGGTGCATACAAACACTCTTCCTCTTCTGGCCCGGCTGTCTCTTCCCATCAGATCACAGGAATGATCTGTTTCAGGGAATGGAGGTGAGTAGCTATCTCTGAACATGTAGGAGAGAATCTCTATGGGAGCTTCTGCTTTACTTGGTATTTCCAACAGATTTTTAGAAGAAAACTTTATTTATTTATTTATTTATTTATTTTTGAGACAGAGTCTGACTTTGTCGCCCTCAGTAGAATACTGTGGCCTTACAGTTCACAGCAACCTCAAACTCTTGGGCTCAAGCGATCCTCTTACCTCAACCTCCCGAGTACCTGGGACTACAGGCCCACCACAACGCCCGGCTATTTTTTCGAGACAGGGTTTTTCTCTTGCTCAAACTGATCTCAAACTCCTGAGTTCAAGTAATCCACCTACCTTGGCCTCCCAGAGCACTAGGATTACAGGCGTGAGCCACCATGCCTAGCCTCTTTTTATTTTTTAAAGGACAAAACTTGGTTTGGTTAAAATATTTTTGAGTTTCTTTAAAAACAACTTCCTTATGATTTTCCTTAACCAAAATGAACTTCTGTTTCTACAAAACCTACAAATCTAAGAATATGTCCGTTTAATGACAGTTCTCCCCTCCTGCACTGTGACATCATGAGCTGCCTGTGACACCATGCCTGTTTGTCCCAAGTTGCCAGAAGTCCAAAGCCTTCTCTACCCTGTTGAATTCAGGGTTGTCCTGGAGGGGCTTAGACTGCTACCAGTTTGTCTTGATCGTGGTTTGCGTTTCCTCTTGGGTAACCCCGGATGCTTCTGTGACAGGAGAGTGCTTGAAAAGCAATGTGACGAGGACCTTCAGCAGCCAAGGGATGGAGAGATGTGCCACAGGGCCCAGGTTCAGCAGCAGCAGTGCTATGTGAAGGATCTGAGGCCACAAATTCTAGCAGGACAGATTAGAGTTGAGAAGGAACTGGAGTTTGACCAGGCTTCTATCAGCCAGCAGACTAAAGAAAGTAGGTCCCCCCCATTTAAAATGTCTGCCTCACCTTCTCGTTTCTTCTCTTTCATGCTTCCCCAACCTTCTGTGTTCTCTCCTTTGTTTTCTTTGTGAGATGATGGAACCTTTGGTGTTAGGTGTTCTTTCCCTTCTTTTAGAGACCAGAGGCTCTTCTAAGGGGGCTGGAAACAGGAATAAGGAAGCTCCCTTCCTGCTCATCCCTCAGAGCGATGGGCCTGCTCCTCACTCCTCCTCACGTGCACACCTGTCCATGTCGTACCACCTGCCCTCGCATGTGTCCACTCTTGTGCTAAGGGCCTGCAGCCCCCATCCTGTCTCGTCACCCTGGCCAGCTCTTTCACTCCACACAGGACTAGCCATGGGCAGAGGTGTCTGAGCCCAGGTAGCCACAGGCAGGGAGGAAGGTGCTGAACTTCTGAGTGTTTTTGGTCCCCAGACCAGCAGTGGCTGCTCAGAGAAGACACCTGGCCAGCCAGCTCTCAGAAGCAAGAAGACAACCATGTAGCAGAGAAAGAAGCTGAGGCATTTGTTCCACCTGATCCCCAGCATCAGACAGATCCTGAGACTCAGCCGTCCCCACCCACCCGAAGCCCGGAGAGGGCAGCGCACCCGCAGCTACTGCGGAGACGCATTCTTCGAGCAGCAGGGTGGAATGGCTGGTGAAAAAATGTCTCCTTCCAGCTAGAGAGAATCATCTAGAAGCAGAGATTGCTGGGAACCCAGAAGGGACTGCAGCAGTTCAGGGCACAGTGCTGGCTGCAGGACGAGTGCGCCCACAAGTCCCCACTCTGGGACCCTTGTGAAGGCTGGGTTCCAGAGCCTCGGCGTGGAGGCGGATGGGCACGCTGCAGTCCTTTGAGCCTCCAGAGGCTCTGCAGCCAGCTTGTGCCCCAGCTCCACAGGTACAGCCAGTTTCTCCTGGAAGCACATGGCAAAGTTGATAACTGTCACTCAGTCAGTGCTCCTTACTCCCCAGCGCCTCAGTCTCCTCGATCTGTGAGCTGAAAGACGTGTGCTCCCCTCTTCCCCATCACTTCCCCCCCTCTGGCTACTCTTCTTCCTTCTCCATATATCTTCTCAGATTCAGCCTTCTCCCTTAGTCCTTACCCTTAGAGTGGCGAGTCTTGCTTCTTTGATGCTATCTTCTGGGCAAGGATCTCAGCCTCACTTTTTGCCTGCTCTTAGACCTGCACTACCCACTACCCATACATGTGCTTATATGTCCTGCACATACCACCTCAGTCCCCTCAGGCTTCAAACCGAGACCACCTCCCTCTCCCTCCCTTCCTGCCTGCCCTTTATGTGAGCTCCTGGCTCCTCCTCTCAGCTAATGAGTGAGTATGTCTTGACTCCTAGGCTCAAGTCAGGATCTTCCTTATTTCTTTTCTCCATCACTCTTTATATGCAGTAAAGGGGGGAGGATTCCAAACTGTTTGGACCAGAGGCCTGTGTCTTACCTTTTCATATCCTCAGGGCTTCTGTAGAAAGTTTACAATTGATGTCTGTTGGTGTTTGCTCACCTCTCTGATCTTCAGAGTACTAGGTGGACTCTTAAAAAACTTTTTATTATGAAAAATTTTAAACAGATCAGTTGTGGTGGCTAAAGCCTGTAATCCTAGTGCTTTGGGAGGCCAAGGTGGGGGGATTCCTTGAGCTCAGGAGGTTGAGACTAGCCTGAGCAAGACCAAGACCCTGGCTCAGCACCCGTAGTATAGTGGTTACAGCACCAGCCACATACACCAAGGCAGGCAGGTTTGAACCTGGCCTGGGCCAGCTAAAATAGCAATGACAACTGCAGCAAAAAATAGCCAGGTGTTGTGGAGGGTGCCTATAGTCCCAGCTACTTGGGAGGCTGAGGCAAGAGAATTGTTTGAGCCCAAGAGTTGGAGGTTGCTGTGAGCTGTGACGCCATAGCACTCTACGGAGGGCGACATAGTAAGACTCAAAAAAAGAAAAAAAAATACCAAGATCCCATCACTACTACAAATAGAAAAACTAGCTAGGTGGGCAGCACCTGTGGCTCAGCGAGTAGAGCGCCAGCCCCATATGCCAAGGGTGGCGGGCTCAGACCCAGCCCCGGCCAAACTGCAAAACAAAATAGCCGGGTGTTTTGGCAGGTGCCTGTA
Source organism: Perodicticus potto (assembly GCA_963574655.1). Lineage (NCBI taxonomy): Eukaryota > Metazoa > Chordata > Mammalia > Primates > Lorisidae > Perodicticus > Perodicticus potto. The sequence continues at coordinate 60,947 of CAUYRH010043427.1, read as the reverse complement.
GTCCCAGCTACTTGGGAGGCTGAGGCAAGAGAATCGCCTAAGCCCAGGAGTTGGAGGTTGCTGTGAGCTGTGTGACGTCACGGCACTCTACCGAGGGTGATAAACTGAGACTCTGTCTCTACATAAAAAAAGAAAAAGAAAAGAAAAACTAGCTGGGCATTGTGGCAGGTGCCTGTATTTCCAGCTACTTGGGAGGCTGAGGCAGGAGGATTGCTTGAATGCAGGAATTTGAGGTTACCATGAGCTAAGCTGATGCCATGGCACTCTAGACTGGGCAACAGAGTGAGTAAAAAATTTAACACACTCAACATTGAGAAAATAATATACTTATCACCCATATTCATCAGTCATTAGAATTTACTACACTTGCTATGTAGTACACTCCCTGTGTTTCTATTTTCTGAAGTATTTTAAAGCATTTTTAAGTATATACCTTTTAAAAATGTAAATTTTCCTTATTAGCACAATGTCATTATTATCACAACTACTAAAATTAAGATTACTTAATATTATCTAAAACCTAGGCAAATTTCTCTAATTGTGCTGGGTGTCTTGGCTCAGGCCTGCAATGCTAGCACTTTTTGGGTGGGGGGGAGGAGAAAGTGCTTCAGATGAGGAGTTTGAGCCCAGCCTGAGCAAGAGGGAAAGCTGTCTCTTCAAAAAGCAAAACAAAACAAAACCGCTGGGCAGGGCGGTGTGTATCTGTTATTTCCAGCTACTCACTTGAGCCCAGGAGTTTGGGGCAACAGTGAGGTATGATGATACCACTGGACTCTAGCCTGGGCAACAGAGCAAGATCCTATCTTAAAAAAAAAAAAAAAGCTGGGAGCAGTGGCTCACACCTGTAATCCTAACACTCTGGGAAGCCGAGGTGGGTGGGTTGCCTGAGCTCATGGGTCAGGCCAGACTGAGCAAGAGCGAAACCCTGTCTCTAAAAATAGCTGGGCATTGTGGTGGGCACCTATAGTCCCAGCTACTTGGGAAGCTGAGGCAAGAGAATCACTTGAGCCCAAGAGTTTGAGGTTACTGTGAGTGGTGATACAACGGCACTCTACCGAGGGGGACAAAGTGAGACTCTGTCTTAAAAAAAAAAAAGAATGTACCCTCTCACCCAAACCACTTTATAAACTATATTTCTTGTAGCATTGAGGATCTTTCTAATAATCAAATAAAATACCAAAATTCTCTACCTCAAAAAAAAAAAGAAAGAAAAAGAAAAGAAATTGAAGAATGGGATGTACATGGGGTCTCTCAGAGAGCAAGGACCATAGTCTACATATTCCTACTATACCTGTAGACATTTTCCTCTGGCCCTGAAGTCGGGCCTGGTTTTTAACCTCTTTTGGAGCAAACTAAGTGAAACTTTATATTCCTTAGGTCAGCAGGAAGTAGCAGCCTCTCTTACTTCTTCTGAGATGGCTTTCTTTGTCTCTACAGAGTTTCCCTGAATTTGGATCTGTGCACCATGTTACCGCCTGTGCCTGACCCCACTCACCAGATATCAGAGCAAACATCATCTGAAGAACACTTGCCACAGGGTGCTTCTTACTGTCCAAGGACAGGGCATCTCCACAGGAATGGTCTCCATTCCTCAAGCCCAGGGAAGCCTTGCACAGCCAGAGAAGCCTCGGCCAGGAGGGGAGCCTCAGCTCTAGGCACCTGCCTCACTGTAAGCCCCAAGTCTGTCGGCATCCAGGAAATGAGTCGAGTGGGTAAGCAGCTCTGTAAGAAGATGTCCCAGGGCTTAGCATCTCTGAGCCAATCAGCTAACAAGCTCAAGTCAAGGGGTGGGCCCCAAACCCTAACCCCTACCACCCAGATGAGAAGGGCTAAGGGACCAGCAGCCTCTTGTATTTCCCTGTGTTCTGAAGGACTCAAGCAGCCAGCTGTGCATAGAAAGACAATGAAGACTTTTCGGGGAGAATATAAACCACCTTCTGCAAGCAGGCCATCGAAAAGGCGCCATAAGGTGTTGGCAGCCAGGGTCAGAGACATTGCCAAAAAGTCCTCTTACCTGCCTCATGGCAGTCCCTCAAAGAGACAGCTCAATGTAGGGGACCTAGACACCATGGCCCCACTCAGAGATTCCAGCCAACAAGTGTTCCATGCAAGAGAAAAAGACAATGACTCCTCTGACACAGATATTAATTACTCCGTGAGTTCTCTCTCTTGTGTCTATGCCAAAGCCCTGGTGCAGCCCCCAAAGCTGGAGGACCCTCAGGGGAAGAAGTGGAATCTCCCAGAGCCAGACAACTCCGAAAGTGATGACAGCCAAATATCTGAGGACTCACTGGCTGAAAAGGAGCACCAAAGCCCCAATGACCACTCAGGGGCCAGCCATCACACCAGCAGCCATGGCCACTGCAGGACCAGAACTAGAACCTCAGCGAGGGGCTTTTCTGTGCCCTCAGACAGTGTCTTACTTGCTCAAGCTCACAGGAACTTTCCCTTGGATAGACTGATCGAGGCTGGGAAGGAAGTAGGGAAAGATGAACGAGAAGAGCCTTCTCACGGCTCAGCTGATGAGATGCCCACAGAGACTTTCTGGCACCTGCAGGACTCTCGTCTGCCTCCAGTGAACCAGGAGGCAGTGTGCAGCCTTGGTACCATCAACCATAGGACAGGAGCAAGGCTGGATGCCACCCTGCCAGTGAGCAAGTCATCTTGCCTTGATCCCCGGTTCCAGCCCCATTATGAACAGTCTGAGTCAGAGGCGGAGGCAAGCTACTCTGAACAAGCCAACCCTCTCCGAGGCGTGCAGCTTTCAATAGAGAGCCCATTGATGTCCATGGATTCCTGGTTTTCCTGTGACTCTAAGACCAACCCCAGCAGCCCCCTAGGAGTAGTAGGTTCTTTATGTCCAAGTACTGATGTGCAGGAATTTCAACCCTATGATGGTGAGAGGCCTGGATACTGGCTAAACATTGAAGAACTAAGGTCAGCAGGTGCCAAAACAGTCCTGTCATATAGCTCTGAACTGCCCCAGGACAGGACTGAGGGCCCCTGGAGTGTAGGAGATGAGTACACAACCTCTGCTGTTGGTGCATCCAAGCTATCCATCTGGGGAGCTCAGAGGCTTCTTCAATCAGGAGCTGATGGCCCCTCTCTGGGCAGAAGTCTCCCTGACATGTCCCAGCAGGGCAGCTCTGAAGTGTCCCACAGTTCCAGCGTGTCAGGTGTGCCAGCTGCCTCTGCCACCTCATTCAGTCATGGAAGCAGCACCCAGGAGAGGGATTGGACCGCCCTTCAGCAAAAGTATCTCCTTGAACTCTCAGTTTTGGAGGCTACAGAAGAGTTCAGGCCAGCTTTCCACTGCCCTGAGGAAGACTCTGGTTCCCTGACCCAAGCTTCTGGCAAAGGACGAGATACTGTATTACCAGTTGGTCCCAGGGTAGCTAGCAGTCTGGATTTTAATAACTTTCCAATTCCTGTATCCAAAATCAGGCATGTGAGAGCAGAGAAGGAGCAGAACAGTTTAAAGGCCAAGTTAGAAGGTCCTTCAGATTTCTTTAACCCTAGTGAGAAGGAGGTGAGTTATAATGAAACTTACTCAGAAGACGTAGAATCGTTGTCTTCTGTATCAATAAATGCACAGGTCTTTCCAGAAAAGAACAGCATACCACGTTCCATGGTAGAAGCACATCAAACCAAACAGAGCAACTTGGAAGAATGCTTTCAGGGTGGCAGGAAACCTAGACTTAGGACTTCCTCTGACGAGTATTTTTTCCAGAAGAGCACTTGTCACAGAAATGTTGCCATAGCCACCAAAGCAGACCATCCATCCCAAGACTGGGCTCCTCTCAGGAAAAATACTGTAATCCAGCCTGGGCAATTAAGACCTAACAGCCACTGTCCCCTACAGGAGGAGAAGGCAGACTGGCAAGAGAGAGAGAGGGAAGTAGCGGAAAGACGCACAGATGATCGCTTTGCCTTTCCATCAGATGCAGAGCTGTCCCTCCACTCTGCTCCCTGGAATCCACTCCAGTCTCCTCTGCAGCCTCCTGCCTTGGAAACGTTCTATGTGACCAAAAGCAGGGATGCCCTGACAGAAACTGCTTTAGAGATTCCGGCTTACAGAGAAGCAAAGCCACCTTCCCCACCCCCTAGGGAAGCCTGGGGCATTGGCCACTTCCTCCAAAATGCTTATTTGAAGAAGAATTTTCCAGTACTATTACAAAACCAGAAGCCCACGATTGCCTCGTCTCAGCGGGTCACAGCAGAGAGGCCAGTGGATACGAACCCCAGGGAAGTTATGCGAGAATTAGGGAAAAGTACTGGAAATACTAAAGAAGAAAGCCGTAATTCAGTTTATTTTTTTGTTGCTCAGAACAGACATCTTCCTCCCTCTGGTGGCACAAAAGTATGTGAATTTGAAAATCAAGTTGGCATGCTGAATATAAAACATGGTCTTGAAGCTCTTGAGGGAGAAGAGTCCACTTCCTCAGACCATTCCAGGTGTGGGAAGCCTCTCCTCATTTGTGAATCTGAGGCAGGTGTGGAAGAAGAACAGGATCAGAGTACAGTTCTAAGGCAGACCCAGGCCCATGACAGAAAGAAACAGTTCCCTTCAGGGGCCAGGTCTGATTTCACCTGTAGGACCATCAGTTTAGGCTTTGAGAAGGATGTGCCAGGGGAAACTGCTGTTTCTTTGAAGTCTCGGTCAGTACATCGTAGAGTAAGCAGCCCAGTGACAGTGGCCTGGGGTGAGAGTCCAACACCAAAGTGGGAAGGGAAGAATGAGACTGCGCTGCTGGGAAAAGCTCTTCACCCCAAAGATTGCTCAGAAGAGTTCAAGCTTCCACAGACAGAGTCTATACATGGAAAATTTCAGTTAGTTACGTGCTTTCAGGAAAAAAACCCCAGTGAGCACAAGGGCTCTGGAAGGTTACGAGAAATGTTAAACCCCAAAGAAGAACCTTCTGGGAAGAAACAGAATAAAAGGACTAATAATGCTGACGAAATGGCTAGACTAATTAGGAGTATAATGCAGCTGGAAAATGACATCTTAGAAATGGAGTCTACAAAGAATAAGAAGCTTTGTGCAGCCCATACACCAGCAGTCAATAAGGAGTTTATGTTCCAGGGCCAGAAGGATCAGGAGAAAGCTGACCATGTCCTTAGGCCAGCCAGCCCTGGAAACTGTCTGTCCTTTGAGAATCAGCCGTCTTCTCCCAAACAGACAGATGATGTTATCTGTGGAGATGGTAAAGCGAGAGAAGTGGAGGTTTGCAGTAGCACTGGGAGTGATCCCCAAGTCCGAGAAATCACCTTAAGCCTGCAGATGTCAAGGGAATGTGTACAAGAGAGGAACTCTGTGAGCGGGCACACTCACTCAGCAGAATTAGCTCAGGCCATGTGTGATTATTTAGGGACATGCACAGCTCACAGAGAGCCCACCATCACTTCTTTTCACCCAAAGAGGAGGAGGAGGAAATCATTGGCTAAAGCTCAGCCATTGCAGCCCAGGCCTGAGAGGTCTTCTGAGAATAACAGCGAGTTGAGAAAAGTGTTAACAAGCCTCAAAGGGCAGCCTTGGGGCTTAGGAAGTCTTGAGGAATTGGAGACTGTGAAAAGTTTTCAGGAAAGCCAAATTGCTAAATACTTAAGTAGTTCTGAGCAAGAGGAGACAACAGCTCAAGGTGGAGTTGAAATAGCTGTGCAAAGGGGAGGGGGCCTACAAGAGAAAAATAAAATGATGCCATTGACTCAGGAATTTTCTAGTCCAAGTCACCTTTATTTGGGCACATTTTTCAGACAGGAAACTATCGGCCCATTGCCAAGCCGGCCAGATACCTCTACAGCTCCTTTTCACCAAGACCTGAGTAATACCTTGCCCTTGAATTCTCCAAACCTGCCCAGCAGCTGTCTCCAAGCATCTGATGCTGTAGGCATCTCCTCAGTCGACTTTGTGCTGGGTCCCACAATGTTGAAGATTCCTAAGAGCCCCTGGGTTGCTAGAGCAGAGCCTCAGGAACAGAGCGGGAAGTCCAGAAGCCACAGCCCTCAGGGAAAGGTTAGAGAGGGCACGTTTGTGGCACACACCGCTGTCTGTGAATCTGTGATATCCATGGCCCCGGGAGCTCGTCATTCTGAGGCGCCAGAGAGCATTGCAGCCAGGCCACCACTGAGCACCAGCCCCCAAGACCAAGGAGGGGACAACAGAATCACCTCATTAGGCTTGATTAGCAAGGAAGGTTTACCTTCTGAAGCTGAAGTAACTGTAGAAAAAGAAATACAAGTCAATTCCCTGAGCAGGGTCTCTAGCCAGCTTGAAAAAAGGGTCAGCTTTTCCTTACAAGAGGATAATGATCAAGGTACAGAGGCAAAGCAGAGGGCAGAGGAGGCTGAGGCTTTCTTAGCACCTGTTTCCCTGCCAAGGGTACCACACCCAGAGCCCAGGCTGTTGGAGCCTTCTGTCTACGCATCCATGTGCCTGGCTATCTTGGAGGATATCAGACAGGCAAAGGCCCAGGGAAAGCAGCTTAATGACCTTGTGGCTGGGGGGACAGTCTTTCCTTACTATGAAACTTTACTAGAATGTTCTTCAAGGGCTGCTGGCAGGCATCAGTATAAACAAATGGATCAGTCAGTGTCAGACAGTACCGGGAATGAGGGCGAAGCACAGGAGTCTGATGGGGCATCTGTATCTGCTGAACCAGGACATCTGTCAGTTGATAAGAGCAAAGTCCAGACCTCACCGCTCTCTGCAGACAGCTTTCAACCTCCGCCCAACACTGAAGCTGACAGTGGGCCATGGTGTCCCACGCAAGCCTCTTCCCATGCTGCCTCTGCTCTGGGTGAAAGACATTGTCCTGGAGAACTGAAACGTTTCCTGGGCGCTTATGAACAGCTCGTATGTCACTCTAGTTCTTCTGTAATCATAGAGAAAAAGAAAGAAGCAACTAGAACTTTGTCCTTTGTGGATCCTGTAGACTGCAACAGCCTTCTTTCTTCAGCAGCTGTGGAGGAGGACAGGAAGATAACACCAGAGAAAGGAGTGGCTGCCTCATCTTCTCAGGCCCCTTGTGATGATGCTGGAGGGATGATAGGTGGGCAAAGTAAGTCAGCTCCCCAGGAGACTGCAGAGGGTATGTCCCCTGCCAGTAGGGCCAGCAGGCCAGGGCACCAGGAGCCTAGAACTCAGGACACCACACATAGAGTAGGTTCAGGTAACTTCTTAGTGACGGCACAGGGAGAAAAAATAGCCCAAGTTGAAAGTCAGACTGTGATCCATGATGCTCAGAATTCTGCAAGTCTCTTTTCTAAGCAAGACCACATCCAAAGCCTTGAGGCTTTCATTGGCTTAGAAGAAGGGTGGGCAAGTCCCCAGCAGGGTATTGTTCTGCCTGGAGCCATGAAAAAGGTTAAAGTGGGAGCTCCAACACAGCAGCATGTGGAGCAGAAGGGAAGGATTGTGTCTAAGCAGACCGAAGCCTGCAGGGCTTGCAACAAACATCCTGGGCCAGCTTCATTTCCAGATCAAAGACCTAGCCCTGACCCTGGGGCAGTGAGGGAGGAAGGCCCCTGCAGATGCGGAAAGGAAATTTTAGATTGCCTCCTCTTCTCTGGGAATACTGAAGGCAACAGGACTCTCAGCCCACCTAGCGGGGAAGAAGGGAGCGGAATTGTTCCTTACCGTCAGTCCTGGCATTCTCAGCCTAGTGCTACTCCTGCCTGTCCCTCCCATTCTTCCACTTTACTATGTTATAGAGAAGGTGACCTAGGGAAAGAGACTTTAAAGTCTGCCCACCACACTGTCCACCCACTCTGTGTAGTACCTTCCGAGGCCTGTGAGATGGATGAGAGGAGAGAGAGCTCATTTAGGGAACCTGACATGCTCTTGACACATGGACTTGAGCTCCAAAACCTTAATATGGAAGTTAGGCCAGCAGAAAACAGCACTTTAGAACCCTCCACTATGGCTGCTATCCTATCTCCAGCTCAAGGTTGTAACTCCCCATCTGCCTCTGCTGAGAAGACAAGTTCTTCCAGCCACTCAGCTGCTGACAGAAGTTTAGTAGGGGTTCCTGAAAACAAGGTGGCCAAGAAGAAAGTCACCGAAGACCCTAAGTTTGCCCCTTTCCCTGCAGGCCTGTACTCTGAGTCACTGAGGCACTTTCAGGGCAGCTCTATAGGTGGCCAGGATGCACAGGTGTCTCAAACCAAGACAGACCCACCTGCAACAACTCAGGGACCCCATATCCTGAATTTAAGTGGAAGGCCTACTGAGAGCGAGCTGACGGTAGAGTCACAGCTTGGATGTTTCAAAAATACCATCAGATGCCTTTCAGAAAACACCCAATTTTCCACAAAGTCCAGGGATAATACTTGCTTGAATCCCCAAGCCACATCTGTAGCATGGTTGAAACATGTCTCTGGTCACCGGGATGACAATCTCTGGGAGGAGGAGGAGCAGCAGAGAGACCAGGCTTCAGATGCCCAGGGCAAGAATACCCCACCTTCCAATGAGGGGGGCTTAGATGGCTGTGAGATGATGGAAGCTGGGAAAGAAGTGGCTGTGGCCAGGCTTTTCTCATTGAGCTTTGAAGACCCAGCTGCTGTGCCCTTGGGGCAAAGAGAAACCCCACAGCCTGTCACCCAGAGGCCCGACCAGCCCCACCACAGGTACTCACTTCCTATGATCGCCATCTTCTCTGGCCCCCAGCACTCCGAGTCCTCCCCCAGACCACAGTTGCCTGTGTTCAACTCTTCTCCATCTCTTCAGGAGTTGAACTTGAATGTGAAGCCTCCCTCCTCTATAGACCAGGATATACTGGGGCCTGAGAGACAGTGGTACCCGCCCCTCAAGGGCTTTCCCTCAGGACAGTCGGTGGTAAGAGTATCTCTGAAGGCTACAGACAGCGATGAGAAAGCCTCATTGCCTGTGGGTGATGGTGCTGCTTATGACAGGCCCTTAAAACCCACCACCCCTCCTTACCCAACATCTTCCACTGCCTCATGCATGCCAACCCCTGCTTTCGTGAACAGCTGGATGTCTGGTGCTTTAGATCAGGCTCAGCAGGGAAAGCCAGAGAGACTGGGTATCCAGGTCAGGCCAGACAATTTGGGTTCTCAGCTGGGCAAAGGAATTTTGCACTTTGGCTCCCATGATATCAATCCCTGTATCCCGCCATGGTATCCAGAGGGGCCTGCATATATTGGCTGGAAGCAGTACGTGTTTGGCAGTGCTGTTGATGTCTCCTCCAGCCAGAAACCCTGGAACCTGACGCCATCAAACGTGGCCCAGGGCAGTGCCCTCGATGCCTCCTGCAGTCAGAAACCCTGGAACCTGATGCCATCAAACGTGGCCCAGGGCAGTGCCCTCGATGCCTCCTGCAGCCAGAAACCCTGGAACCCAACACCATCGAATGTGGCGGAGTGGTCCAACATGGACAACGGCCTAGAAGACCAGAACTCGCCATTCCTCTCCCCGCTCAGCACCCATGTCAATACTCAGGACCTGGCAAGCACCTACAGCAGCATTGAGAATAGCCAATCTTCAAATGAAGCCCAGGAAATATGGAGGCTCTCCTTTGTTCTAGGGCACCCCCCTGTCCTGACCAGGCCTGAAGGAGCAGCCCCCACTTCAGGTCCTGACAGACCCCAGTTCAAGGGCCCCCCTGTTGAGACAGGCTGTCTGAGGAGTAAGTCTCCTTCAGTTGAGGGAAGTGCTACAGGTCTGGTGAAGGAGATTGTGCCACTCTGCCTGTCAGAAACAGGCTGCCCTGAGGGACAGGTCAGAGCAAGCACTTTTGAGAAGGGCACACAGACCCTGGGTGGCAAGCTCCGCTGGAGCTGCACTGACATCTCTGCCCAGTCTGAAGCCAGTGCAATGTCCACCCCTGAGCTGGCCTCGTGGGCCAGCATGCACAACCTGTCTCTCCACCTCTCACAGCTCCTGCACAGTACCTCCGAGCTGCTTGGGAGTCTCTCCAAGCCCAGTGTAGACAGAAAGGAGCAGAACACCGAAAGAAACACCCCTGATGAGGCCCCACAGACCCTTCTGATGATGAACAGCTTTACTCAGACCACAGTGGATGAGGGCAGCCAGACCGACCTGATCTCACCTCTGTGCTACCAGGCCTCAGAGGCCAAACCTCAGCAAACCGATAGGATCCTTAAGATGCCGAGCTCAGATACCTCAACCATGTCTCAAGAAAAGGGAGATGTTGCTCAGAAGAGAGAAGAGGCAGAGGAAACAGCGTTGAAAATGGCACAGCCCCCAGATCTCCAGGAGGAAAGCATTCACTGCAGATCCCAGAGCCCTCCAATACCCTCTGCCCTGCTACGGTTTCAAAAAGACCCAACTGGGCAGAGTCTTCCTTCTGTGAGCCCAGCAGTTTCTGATACTTTTCTGCCTCCCATCTCCCAGCCGGAGGAATCCTCTTCCATGGTTGTCAGCAACTCCAACCTCAGCACCTCTCACTCCCCAGGGCTCTTCCTCAATACTTCACAGGCCCTCGGGGAGCCCAGGGAGCAGAAGGAGCTGGACGCCACAAATGCCTTGGTGGACAGGGCCTCCTCCCCCATCCTCGCTCTTTGTCCAAGCACCCAAGAGTCGGGTCTGCCCCCAGGCTCTTTGACTCCCTCAGTTCCCACTCTTGAAGGTCCCCAGAAGCTTGATTCCTGCCCAGATCCTCCTCTTGGTACCCTGGCACCTGTAATGGATAATTATTCCCAAACCATTGAGTCAGATGGTTCCCAGAGGGCTGAGAAGCTGGGGGAAGAGAGTAGAACTCCCTTAGAGAGGAGTGTTGTGAGGTCCTTTCTTGAGTTAAGCTCCACACACAGCCCACAGCAGAGCCCGGATCTCCAAGTTAATTTCTTAGAGCAGCCCTCTCAGCAGCATGAGCTCAGCACCACCACTGAGGTCCAAAGCAGACTGCTACCTCGACCATGGCCACAGAGGAGCCAGAGGCTGGCCGACAGTTTGACGCCTGAAGAGGAGGCTTCCCCAGAGCTTGGCCCACTGAGCAGTAAGGGGCCAAGTCAATGGCAAAGCAGGTCAGAAAACATGGGTGAGAGCTCAGTATCTCCAGGGGAGCCCCATCCGCCTATCAACGTTTTCTCTTCATGGAAAGGCTTCCAACACCTCAGCCCCTGCCCTATCTCTGAGCTGTCTGATAATACAAGGCTCCAGGGTCCTGCCTTGAGCCTCCCTCCGGCCAGCCAACCTGAGGGGCTGCTGTGCCCCAGTTCCCAGATGTGCCTGACCCCTAACCCCCAGCATCACAATCTGAGGGACCTCCCAGTGCATAATAAATTTAGGAACTGGCATGGGGTTCAGAATGGCTCTTCTGGGAGCCTGGATGTGACTGAAGAGCTGGGGACCAGCTGTGATCTCAGCTATGGAGAGCAGGGACAGAGTACCCCACAGCCTCTTGAAGGCCAGAGCCAGGGTCCTGAGTGGTCCCAGAGGGAGCAGATTCCCCTGCAAGTTGGGATGCAGAATCTCTCACTCAGTGTGGAACTCACAGAAGCCAAACTGCACCGTGGCTTTGGGGAGTCGGACGCCCTGCTGCAGGTACTACAGAGTGGGACCGGGGAGGCGCTTGCTCCCGACAAGCCTGTGCTGTCCACCTGGGAGGAGCTCCACGCCCGGTAAGGCCCAGCCTGCAGTTGGGCAGGGTGGGGTAGAGTGGGGGTTTGGGGGTCGAGAGGGAAGAACTGAGCAAAACGATAGTTTACTGTTCCCTCGGCCGATGTTTGTCTCTGGGGTCTCTCAGGGTCAGAGATAGGACTTGAGGTGAAGGGGAATTTGGTGCCAGCTTCCGTGAGTCAATCACATTTTGTCTCAGGCAAAAAACCACCATTGAGAACCTCAGGAGAGAGCGAGCTGAGCGACTCCAGAACTTCCGTCGGACGCGGAGTTTAAGCCCCCAGAAACAACTGAGCCTCCTGCCCAACAGGGATTTCCCCACCCAGGGCCTTGACTTGCCCAGCAGGCGCCGAGAATACCTGCAGCAACTGAGGAAAGATGTCGTGGAGACCACCAGGTGAGGGCAGACTCGGAACCCTGCAAGGAGCAGGCTTTGTGGTGGGGGCGCTCCTGGGGAGCGGGGGCTGGAGTTTTAGCACCCTGGGGAAGTGGAGGTGGGTGTGGGAGCCTAGGGCAAATGGAGAAAGGCTACAGGGGGCAGTAGGGTGAGGGAAGGGTGGGCAGAGAAGAGTCCTAGGGATGGATGGATGGGGGTGGAGTGGGAGGCCTGACCTGCTGTGCTGGTCTGCAGGCCTGGCCCTCCAAGCGGCCGTTCTTCTCTGTCCAGCAACATCTTCTGAGGATGTAAAATCAAACTTTAAGACCCTGTGGGTAAAGGGAGGACGAAGCCTTCCAGGAGGTGGTTTTCAGCTGGAGCTGTCACTGGCATCATGTGAGGGGTGTCTTTCTGTCCCGTGCTCTTCCCCAGGAGCCCAGAGTCAGTGTCCCGGCCTGTGCACTCTCCTTGGGACATAGAACTGATGCTGCGAGACTATCAGCGGGCGCGCGAGGAGGCCAAGGCCGAGATCGCCCGGGCCCGGGACCGACTGCGGGAGCGGGCGGAACAAGAGAAGCTGAGAATCCGCCGGCAGATCACTTCCCAGCTGCTGAGGGTGGGGAGCGGGGCAGGCCCCAGACTGGATCAGCCTTTGCCTCTCAGTCTTGGTGTATAACATTTGGAGGAGAGAGAGGGAGCCCCGGTATCAACTCAAAGCTGAACTCACTCCTTTGCATCCTCAGCAGACCAGTTCCTGTCCCCAGGCCACAGTCTGGGAGGAAGCGGCTTTGGCATGGGGTAGGGAGAGTGGGGAAGTGTGAGGAGCGATGGCTTTAGGAAAGCCTGGGGTGTGAGGCTCAGGTGGGTGATAGGGGCTGTGGAGGTGAGGAAGGGTGTTTGGGGGTTGGAGGGGCGTGTAGGTGATGAGGGTATATCACAAGCTGCTTGGTGATGGTTTGGCCTTCCCAGGAGGAAGAAAAACTCCACAGCCTGGCTAACTCCAGCTCCCTGTGCACCAGCTCCAATGGAAGCCTTTCGTCTGGCATGACCTCTGGCTACAACAGTAGCCCAGCCTTGTCAGGCCAGCTCCAGTCCCCAGAAAACGTGGTAAGTAGGCAAATGTTGGGAACAAGCTGGACTGCTGAGGCAAGAATTTGGGCAGGATGCTGTGCCTTCCGGGGCACACTGCTGATATGAGCCTCTCACATGCAGGCCTTTGCCCGTCCCTATAGTCCTACTCCCCTCCTCTCTGTTTATTCATTCATTCAACAAGTATTTATTATGTAGGTGTTATTTTAGGATACAGCGGTAAGCAAAACTGTTCTTGACCTTAAAACAGACAGTTAGAGGGGTTAATGTTAAACAAATTATTTTATGATTGTGTAATTATTGTTGCCATAAGTTATTTGAAGCAGGGGTGGTAGCCCAGCATAAAACTGGGAATCTGACCTGGTCTGGAGAGTTAGTAGAAATACTCTGAAGAGAGAGCATTTAAACTGAGCCCAGAAAGGCGAGAGGTGCTTAATAATACAGTGAAAGTTTAGTGGTGCTGCTGTGGGAGAGATGCGGGCCAGCAAGATGGGCCTTGAGGAGAATTTGAGGTACTAAATGAAAGCTAGTGTGACTTCAGCGTAAAGAGTGACATGGGAGAATGACATGGAAGAGGAATTAGAAAAGGTCCAATCATGTAGACTCGAGGGAGATTTCTGGCCCCTTTCTTTTTCTTTTCTTTTTTTTTTTTTCTTTTTTTCTTTGAGACAGAGTCTGGGTAGAGTGCCATGGCATCACAGCTCACAGAAATCTCCAACTCTTCTGCTTAAGTGATTCTCTTGCCACAGCCTCCCAAGTAGCTAGAACTACAGGCACCCACCACAATGCCCAACTTTTTTTTTTGAGACAGAGCCTCAAGCTGTGTCACCCTGGATAGAGTGCTGTGGCATCACAGCTCACAGCAACCTCCAATTCCTGGGCTCAAGCGAGTCTCCAGCCTCTGCCTCCCAAGTAGCTCCCAGGCACCCGCCACAACGCCCAGCCATTTTTTGGTTGCAGTCGTCATTGTTGATTGGCGAACCCACCAGCTCAGGTATACGTGGCTGGCGCCTTAGCCCGTTGAGCTATAGGTGCCAAGCCTTTTTTGTTGTTTTTATAGTTGTCATTATTGTTTAGCTGGCCCGGGCTAGATTTGAACCCACCAGCCTCAGTGTGTGTGGCCAGCGCCCCACCCACTGAGCTATGGGCACCGCTGCCTGGCCCCTTTCTCATCTCTTGCATCGTGTTACTTCCCCCAAGTGAGGAAGCTGATGACAGTAATAGAAAGCTCTTAGGTAGCGGAGTGGACCAATAGGATTGTGAACAGAAGGAAGCAAAAGTGGCTGTGAGGAGACTTGTTAGATGACCATGACAAAGCTAAGCAACAGGGCATGAATGTGCACAGAGGTGGATGTTGTGAAGAGACGGCATCCATAGGACTCAGTGACTGGCTAGATGTTGAAGGGAGAGAGGAGTCTAGAACAGCACACTCTTTTGGGTTGGTTTTTTTCCCACCCTTTTAATTTGAACACTGAAAGGGTAGTAATGTCAACAGTAATAAGAGACCCCAGAGGGAGGACCAGATTTTGTGGAAAAGATCAAGAGTTTTCGGGGGGGTTTGGGATAGAGTCTTACTTTGTTGCCCTCAGTAGACGGCTGTGGCGTCACAGCTCACAGCAACCTCAAACTCTTGGGCTTAAGTGATTTTCTTGCCTCAGCCTCCAAGTAGCGGGGACTACAGGTGCCTGCCACAACGCCTGGCTATTTTTTAGAGACAAGGTCTCGATCTTGCTCAGGCTGGTCTTGAATTCCTGAGCTCAAGCAATCCACCCACCCCAACCTCCCAAGTGCTGGGATTACGGTGCCCGGCCAGAAAGATCAAGAGTTTAGATTTGGGCTGGATGCGTGGCTCACACCTATAATCCTAGCACTCTGGGAGGATGAGGCAGGGGGATTGCCTGAGCATTGGAAACCAACCTGAGCAACAGCCCCTGTCCCAAAGGCAACAGGGTGGGCCCCTGTAGTTCTAGCTACTAGGAGGCTGAGGGAGGAGCATCACTTGAACCTGAGAGTTTGAGATTACTGTGAGCTATGGTATCATGGCACTCTACGCAGGGCTACAGAGTGAGACTCTGTCTCAAAAAAAAAAGAAAAGTTTAAGATTTGTATTTACTGGATTGAAGGTGCCTTGAGAAATCCAGAAGGAACAATTGGAATCAGGTGGGCAGTTAAAAATACAGATCTGGAGCTCAGACATAAGATCTGGCAGGGAGTAAACATTTGAAGTTCATATTATAAATAAAACTTCACATAGTAAATAAAGTGATATTCAGTCAATAGCAAAGGACATACAATGGCAGGGTGCATCTTTGAGTCTTGTTTGCCTTCCCCAGAAGCAGTCATCTGTCACAGTTTGGTGCATCTATGAGAATGTATTTTTTGTAAAGCACATGGATAGAAGTTTCTGTACTCACTTTGCCTCTTTGCTTTGTTCCCTTAAAAATATCCTCTGGATATCTTTGCATATCAGTAAATCTAGTACTCACTTATTCTTTTAAATAACTGAATTGAGTTTATTTTTTCTCTTATTACATGTCTTTAAGTGTAATGTTTTATATAGGTAACATTTGTATAGTAGGGCAAACAAACAAAACATATATATAAAATACTATATAATAATATATCATATATATATATATATATATACACACACACACACATACATACATACATACATACATACAGGTCAAGTATCCCCAGTCTGAAATTGGAAATCAAAAGTGCTCTAAACTCTGAAACTTTTGAGCACCAACGTGATACTACAAGTAGAAAATTTCACACCTGACCTCATATGACAAAACACAGTCAAAACTTTGTTTTGTTTACAAAATTATTGAAAATATTGCATAGTTTTGCCTTCAGACTATGTGTAGAATGTGTATGAAATGGAAATGAATTTTGTTTTTAGTCTTGGGTCTTATCCCCTAGATATCTCATTATATATATGCAAATATTCCCAAATCCAAAGAATTTCAAAATCCAAAACATTTCTGGTCTCAGCTTTTTTTTTTTTTTTTTTTTGAGACAGGGTCTCACTCTGTCACCCTAGCTAGAGTGCAGTGATGTCATCACAGCTAACAGCAACCTCACACTCTTGGGCTTAAGAGATCCTCTTGCCTCAGCCTCCCAAGTAGCTGGGATTACAGGTGCCTGCCACAATGCCCAGCTAGTTTTTCTATTTTTGGTAGAGATGGGGTCTGAGAGATCCCTGAGTATTCTCCATACTTCTTTCCAAAAGGAACGTATTAGTTTGCATTCCCACCAGCAGTGCAGAAGTGTTCCCTTTTCTCAACATCCACACCAACATCTGTAGTTGTGGGATTTTGTTATGTGAGCCACTCTTACAGGAGTTAGATGATATCTCAAAGTGGTTTTGATCTGCATTTCTCTGATGATTAAAGATGAGCATTTTTTCATGTGTCTGTTGGCCATGAGCCTATATCATCTTCAGAGAAGCTTCTGTTCAAGTCTCTTGCCCATAATGAAATGGCATTACTTGTTCTTTTCTTATTAATAAGTTTGAGTTCTCTGTGGATACTGGTTATCAAACCTTTGTCAGAAACATGACCTGTAAATATCCTTTCCCATTCTGAGGGCTGTCTGCTTGCTTTACTTAGTGTGTTCTTAGCAGTGCAGAAGCTTTTTAGTTTGATCAGATCCCAGTAATGTATTTTTGGTGTTGCTTCATTGCCCAGGGGGTCTTCCTCATAAAGTATTCTCCCAGGCCAATTTCTTCAAGTGTAACGTTCTTATTATCCTAGAGTTGATGCTATGTTAGGTGTTAATATTTAATATACTTTTTTGAAATTTCTCCTATCTAAACTTATTGTATGAGTTTATTTTTATGTTCTGTTTGTTTGAATTAAAAGAATAGTTTCTGTAACTTCTTATTACAGTACAGGGGTATTATTATTATTATGCTGTAATATTGCCACATACAAGCCATTATAGTATTATTATTATCATACATGTGCTGATAATATGGTCATCAGGGATCTGAGTTACATATAAATATGACCCAAAGATGTTCTCAGGACTGCCTGTACTTTTATTTCATTTATTTTCTGTTTTTGTTATAACAGTGGATTTTAGGATGGTCACAGAGTTTTGCATCCATCACAAGTCAGTTTCAGAACATTTTCATTACCCCCAAAAGAAGCCTTATGCCATAGTTTTTCACTCCCCAAATCCACCGTCTCCTCACCCTAGGCAGTCACTACTTTTTGTCTCTGTGGCTTCATCTATTTTGGACATTTCATATAAAAGGAGTCATGTGCCGGGCATGGTGGCTTATGCCTGTGATCCCAGCACTTGGGAGGCTGAAGCAGGTGGATTGTTTGAGCTCACAAGTTTGAGACCAACCTGAGCCAGAGCAAGACCTTGTCTCAAAAAATAGCCAGGCATTGTGGCGAGTGCCTGTAGTCTCAGCTACTTGGGAGGCTGAGGCAAGAGAATCACTTGAGCCCAAGAATTTGAGGTTGCTGTGACTCAGAGCTAGAGCTATGACTCTATGGCACTCTACCAAGGGCAACAAAATGAGACCCTGTCCCCCCCCCAAAAATAGGAATTAAATACTATTTAATGTCATATAGGGCCCTTTGACTAGCTTCGTCCTCTTAACATGTTTTCCAGGTTGTGCTATTTGCCTGGGATTGCTGTAACAAATTACCACACAGGTGGCTTAAAACAATAGAAATTTATTGTCTTGTAGTTCCTGAGGTTACAAGGCCAAAATGTTAGTGTCAGGAGTGCCATCTTTCCTCAGTAAGCTCCTGGGAAAAGAACCAATTAAATGCCTCTTTCCAAGCTCCTGGTAGTGGCCGGTAATCCTTGGCATTCACTTCAATCTCTGCCTCTGTCTTCACACAGCATTAAATTTTTTTCTACTCCAGTAATTCTTCCTCTAGTAATATCTTTAGGATTCAAGGAAACTATAGACTCTATATTCTCAGAGTTCATGTTTGAAAATTGTTATTTATATATATGGGGGTGTGTGTGTGTGTGTGTGTGTGTGTGTGTGTGTGTATGTATGTATTTTTTTTTTGAGAGTTCTGTCGCCCAGGCTAGAGTGTTGTGGCATCCTAGCTCACAGTAACCTCAAACTCCTGGGTTCAAGTGATCATCCTGCCTCAGACTGGCAAGTAGCTGGGACTACAGGTATTTGTTTTTAATAGAGATGGGGTATTGCTCTTGCTCAGGTTGGTCTTGAACTCCTGAACTCAAGTGATCCTCCCACCTCAGCCTCCCAGAGTAAGCCACCATGCCCGGCCACCTTTATACTTAAATGAAAGTTTGTCTGGGTATAAATTTCTTAATTTAATATCCTTATGTGTAAATATTTGCCTATTTGTGAGAATATCTACATGTTAAATTTCTATACATGGGAATCCTAGGTCAAAGGATATATGCATTTTTAATTTTGGTAAAAATTTCTGAAGTATACCAATTAATACTTCCCAATAATAATATCTAACAATGCCTACTTACATACACTCTACTTAATAAAGTGTTACCATAATGTTTTTTCTTCACTCTCTGACAGGTGTAAAATAGTATTTAATTCTAGTTTTAATTTGCAAGTCTCCTATCTGAGATTGAGTTATCTTTTCGGATATTGAAGAGCCCTTTGGCTTGTCTGCTGTGGCTGTCAGTGTACTAACTACACCCATTTCTCTCTTGGGTTGTTGGCCCTTCTTTATGTTAAGGAAATTATCCTTGTTTTTCATTTGAGATGACAATGTTTTTCCCCAGTTGCGTGTTTATGATACTTATTACTGAGTAGAAAATTCAAATTTTATGTTGTGTGGTTTTATCATTCCTTTCTTTCATGGCTTTTGAGTTTTGTGCCCTATTTAGAAAGATGTTTCTCCACTATATTTGTTTTTATTACTTTTTTAAAATATGGAATGTTACTATGTCACTAGGCTGGGCTCGAACTCCTGGTTTCAAGCAATCCCCCTGCCTTAGTGTCCCAAGCACCTGGGAATACTGGCAACGTGCCACTGTGCCTGGCTTTGATTATTATTAGTAGTGGTTTTTTTTTTTTTTTTTTTTTGCAGTTTTTGGCTGGGACTGGGTTTGAATCCACCACGTCCGGCATATGGGGCCGGCGCCCTACTCTTTTGAGCCAGAGGTGCCGCCCAGCTTTGATTATTTATTTATTTATTTATTTTGAGACAGAGCCTCAAGCTGTCACCCTGGAGAGAGTGCTGCGGCATCACAGCTCAAGCAATCTCCAATTCCTGGGCTCAAGCGAGTCTCTTGCCTCCGCCTCCCAAGTAGTTGGGACTACAGGCGCCCGCCACAACGCCCGGCTATTTTTTGGTTGCAGCCGTCATTGTTGTTTGGCCGGCCCCGGCTGGATTCGAACCCGCCAGCTCAGGTGTATGTGGCTGGTGCCTTAGCCTGTTGAGCCACAGGCACCGAACCAGCTTTGATTATTTTTTAGCTGCATTTTCTTGTAATAATGTTAAACTTTCGTCACTGTGCAATATATCTTTGATCCACAAGGCATAAAGGATTTATTTTGGCATGGTCTGTGAAATGAGTGTCTGATGTAATTGTTTTTTTCAAATGGCTACCCTGTTGTCTTGGCAATACTTATTGATTAATTCGTGGATATTATTTTTGGAACAGACGGGATCCCCTAGCAGTATATTACACAATGAGAAAGTACCTGGTTCTGAGTTTTGGGAGAATCCCACAATACCAGTCAATAGTTAAGGAGGACGAATCAACCAAAGAAACTGAGAAAGAGCCGCCGGAGAGGTGGGGACCCAGCAGGCTGAGGGTGCAGAAAGTGAGTCACTCAGGAAAAGGGAGAGATGAGGATGAGAGCCTGTGCCACCAGGTCCACCCACGCATGCTCATGGACTTGGGGACTGCTGTTTGGAGGGGTGGTAAGGGCGAATGCTAGATTAGGGTGGGTTCAGAAAAAGGTGAGAGGTGGGAGATGGTCCAGGGCGACACCTATCTGTGAAGGGTGGGAGTACAAAAGAAGTGACATCAAAGTTTTGAAGATGGGAGAAATTCTTGCATGCCAACTGCTGATAGGAAGGGAAGAGGGAATGCAGAGGCAGCAAGTAGGAAGAGAGAGATGGTTCCTGAGAGGGTGGCCCCAGGAGGCAGAAGGCCCTGCTGTCCGCTGGAGCAGGGCGGGAGGAGGTGAGGATGGAGATAGAACTCTTTGTTTACCCCTTATTGTCTTCAAAGTAGCAACAGGACTAGTGCTGGAGTAAGAATTGGGGAGGGGGGAGGGAGTAGCAACAAGTTAGAAGTGATAGGCGGGTGGTGGGTGCCTGTAAGATCCAGGGTCACGTCGCTGCGAAACTTGCTGAGGTGAAGGTGTGGTGACCCTACTGCAGATCCAGAGGACCATTGCCATCTGGTCCCATATTAGGATCATCAGCTGAGCTGCTCCACCTGGGGCAGGGGCCGAGGATCCAGGTGCTTCCTCTCCACCCGGGGTTTGTTTATTACCCTCCAGCCTGGGCCTTATTGCTGTTGCCACAGTAGTGCAGAGGACCTCCCACCCGCTTGCCCCCCAGGTTGGCAAGAGTCCCTGGTACTCTCAGGCCCTGGGTGTTCTGATCCCCATTGGGACTCTCTTAAAAGCAACCTTGGAGCCTGTGACTTGGAGGATATCCAGGCTCTGTTTTCTATTGCTGTTGTCTGCTTGAGAGTAGAAGGGACATCAGCCTCCTGCAGTCCCAGCAGGGATCTATACAACTGACCCATCACACCAGAAGCCGTGAGGGTGCACTTCAGAGGTGCAGGGGGTACCTCTGTGCTCACCTTCTGGCTCTCTATTCCTGGTGTCCTTTGTTCTGCAGGAGCACCTGAGCTTGGCTGATTCCAAGGACACCTGGATAGAGGATGGGCAGGGCCTCTCTACAGTGAGGAACAGTCCCCTGAACCTGGCCTGGTCGGCCTGGAAGAGCTCAGCCTACAGTGAGTGGTGGGGAGGGCAGGACATAGCCACCTGTGGCTTGGGGACTTGAGGCTGATGCTTGCTAGATCCTAGGGTACTGGCCGGCTCTGCTGGGGAGCTGTTGCTGTGCTGAGCCCCACTTGCTTATCATAGGCCGCAGGGCCTGCTGCTCTCCAACCAGCCAGTCCAGCTTGAGGACCTGCTGCACCTCCTACCAGGATCTGGCCAAGCACATCGTGGACACGTCTATGGCTGATGTGAGTGGCCGCTCCTACCCCTCCCTGCCCTCCTTTCCCCAGAGCTCTGCTGGGGGGAGGGAGAGCAAAGAGGGAAGGCACCAGGCAGGCCGGGTCCGCAGCAGCTCTCCGCCTGGAGGAGACCAGTAAATGTGGGCCACACTGCCTACCCGAGGGCCTAGTATGTGCTATGCCCACTGATTTGGGTGTGGCCACTATGTCCCCAGGTGATGGCTGCTTGTTCAGATAATCTGCACAACCTCTTCAGCGGCCAGGCAGCTGCTGGCTGGAAGTAAGTCCCTTTGTACCACCTCTCAGTCCTGACTGTGTTGTCCTTCATGGCCTCTCTTTCCCTTTCCGCTCCGCTTTCCTCGAGTCCTAACCTCAAGCTCTCCCTTTGTGACCCCACTTTTTACCTCCTCTTCTTTCTTACCCTTGGTGTTTCCTCCCAGCCATCAGGGTGAGGAGCAGGCGGTACAACTTTACTTCAAAGTGTTTTCTTCTACTCGGCATGGCTTCCTGGGGGCAGGCGTGGTGTCCCAGCCACTGTCTCACGTGTGGGCAGCTGTGAGTGACCCTACGCTGTGGCCCTTGTATCACAAGCCTATCCAGACTGTACAGCTATATCAGCGGGTGACCAACAACATCAACCTGGGTAAGCCCAGGGACGGAGGAGAGGGTTGGAAGCTGCCCTCTTGGGAGGACGGGTACTCAGGCCACTTCCCAATTGCTCAGCTTAGGCCTTCCTCGGGATCGGGCAGTGGATGCTGCGGTGACAGGGGGCTCCCAGGCCAGGAAGGGTACAGGGGTGTCCAACCTTTTGTTTTCTGCTGCACATTAGAAGAAGAGTTGTCTTCCACACATTAAACACACAAACACTAACGAAAGGACTGGCAAAAATATATGTCCGTGCATAATTTTTGGAATTTCTAACACCAAAGATAAGTAAAACAGGCCTCAAAGAATCCATATATGACCTGCAGGCCACAGGTTGGACATTCCTGAAGGACCAGGTCTGTCCATGGCCTCCTGACGTCCCCTTGTCCCTGTCCCCACAGTGTACCTGGTGTGCAACACCACCCTGTGTGCGCTGAAGCAGCCCCGGGACTTCTGCTGTGTCTGCGTGGAAGCCAAAGAGGTGCCTGCCTAGGGTGGTAAAGATGTGGAGAAACCTGGGCTGCAGTGTTGTGAGAAACAGTCTCTGTGGCTGTCAGGTCCTCTGGAGGACAGAGGGCAAACTGGGATTGGCCCAGGGTGGGGGTGGCTGAAGGCTTGCTCAGGCTGCCTTCCACCATGTGGGCACATCTGAGCCTGCCCCCATTCTGCCCACACTGCTCAGACAAGATCATTTCTTCCACCCCCCACCCCCCCAGGGGCCTCTATCTATTGTGGCTGCCCAGTCGGTGTACGACAAATCCATGCCAAGACCCAGCCAGAAAGTGGTCCGAGGAGAGATCCTGCCCAGTGCCTGGATCTTGCAGCCTGTCACTGTGGAGGGGAAGGAAAGCACCAGAGTCATCTACTTAGCCCAGGTGATGCACCCCTTGCTGCTGGTCCCACAGCCCCTGGGATTGTTCTGTCCAGCTCCCAGCAGCCTTCAGTGCCCAGGTCAAAGCTGGACACTGAAGGGCTTCATGGGCTGGCAGTGAGGGGTCACTGAGGAAAGAATGAGAGCTTGTCAGCTTTTTGAAAGCTATTATTACCAGAGACCTAGCAACCTGAGTCCTGTGGCTGACCCCAGGGTCTTAAGGAGATACAAGGCTGAAGCAGCAGCCTTAGCAGAACAGAATGATGACCCATCTCTGCTGCCTTTTCTTGAACTTCATCACTGGGAGGTGAAAGCCAATGCTTAGATCTGAACAGTGGACCTCAGGGAGGCCAGTAGAGCCTTAGGTGTTTCTCCCATCACCACAGATGAGGGTGGCTACTTGGGGGTAGAGTGTGCCCCGGCACACGCTCTCAGGTCTGTTTGCACCTATAACTCCTCCCCTCTCTGCTTTCAGGTAGAACTTGGTGCTCCAGGGTTCCCGCCTCAGCTCCTAAGCTCCTTTATCAAACAGCAGCCACTGGTGATTGCCAGACTGGCTTCCTTCCTCGGCAGTTAGCATCTTACCATCAGGATGGTGCTGCTGAGACACAGGCCCAGGATGCTCCAGAGACACTGTGGCAGCTCTGTGTCACCTTCTGTACCCTGATGCAAGAAAAGCCAAGGCTGTGTGGCCAATTGGGTAGATAGCACTGGCCCAGAGTTGCCAGCAGAGCCCCGGCAATCCTGGGTCACAGCTGGCACCTGCAGAGTGAGCAGCCTGAGCTCTCTGGCTGTCCAGAGTGCATGAAGCTCAGCTCACTTTTTGGATTTCTCATCTTTATTTACTATCTTTGGGACTCTAACGGCAGACAAGCCACTCAAGAACCAAGACTGCACACAGCTAGCAGAGCTGGGCACCTCCTCAGTTGGTAGGGAGGCAAGCAGTCCCTGGCTAAGACTGTTCTGAACCTGCCTCTAGCACCCAGCTTCACTGTGTGATGGAGTATTAGAAAATACCAAACAGAAAAAGGGTTTAAAAAAACAGCTGCACAAACCAGAACACGGATTCAGAATCTTTTCTCCCTTTTGAATTTTTGCAAAATGCTTCATTATTCAGAATTTTTGCTTTTTCTCTCCCTTTTCATTGCCCTTCCAGGAGGACATATGAGTTTTTGCATCAGAGTCAAGAGTGTCGAGTGATGCTCTTGTATGGAGCTGTTGCTCTGGGGCTCAGTAAACCCGTGGAACCACATGGGACAGATCTGGGGTCAGGGCAGGGGACTTAGCTCTTTGAGGACTGGTCAGGGAGAGTGGCAGCCAGATGCTGGTTGATGACAATGCAGAAGTTATTTTAAAGACATTAGAAACTGTCCTTTGAAGATGAGAGAGAAAATCAACTCCTGGAGGAGTTAAACGTCTTGTTAGGAGGAAGCACAGTTCCGTACCTTGCCTCATCTCATTCTGAGGTGCTGTCTCAAGGATTCCACGATGATGTTCTGGTCCCACCTATTTTAGGATGGGATGGAAAGTGGATTCAGTTTTCTTGTACCTTTGCCTGGCTGAATGTGAGCTCTGAATATTTGGTATGTTTACCTGGTCATGGTAGGGGTGGAAGAGATTCCCATCTTTAGTTCTGGTGCCCAAAATCTTTGGTGGAAGCGCATATGGAGATTGAGAAGATAGGGTAAAAGGGTAAATTTCTGTATAGTGTAGCAGAGATTTATTTTTCTAAAAGTGTATGCAGGTATTTTTTCTCTTACCTCGGATTAAGATATTTATGTATTCATCAGAAGAGTTTTAAATTGCTTTTAAACTTTTATTTTTCTGGTTAATTTTTTTGGTGACATTTGGGTATATTTAACAACCTATTTATGTACTCCCACCTCTTTTCACATAAACCTCTAAGACTACTGACCAAAAAGGTCAGAATATTTGTAAATTATAAGTCCTGTGTGTACTTTCACCTGAAGTGATGACTATTCTAGAATAACCTGAGCTCAGCAGGATTTACGGTGGAGATCATGCTGGCAATACCCACTCGTGGCCTAGTTTCAAGCTATTCAGTTTACAAGTGTGCACTGAGTGTTTCCTGTGAGCTCGGCACTGCTTTGCAAGGTATATAGCAACCAGATTAGATGCTCAACTATAGCCCAAGTGAGTCAAGGAGGGAGGATTCCAAAACAGTTGCCCATGACCACAGTGCTCTGGGGTTCTGAGGCAGAGCCAGCTACGGGAATCTGAATGGGTGGATAACCAAGAGGTGAGTGTTTCCCTCTTACTAGAGAAGCCACACACCAGACCTGACTCTCAAGTCAGAGTATTAATTGACCTTGTAGCAAAATGTTAAAGTGAGGTCAGTTTTTGGTTTAGATGGATGGTTCTCAAACTTTAGCATACATCATAATCAACCAAAGGCCATGTTAATCCTGGAGGCTGGGCCTTACCTCAAGTTGCTGATTCAGTAGGCCTGGAGAAGGGCCCAGGTATCTGTATTTCTAAGTCCCAGGTGACCCAGAGGTTGCTAGTCTGTGAACCACACTGTAAAAGCTGCTGGTTTAGACAATAGAGAGCAGACACAGAAAGGAATCTGATTAATTCTCTGGTTTCTTAGCTGCCTGTCTCCATAATCCTTAGCATAGCCTTTAGGGTGCACACAGGCTAGCAGGAGTTTCTTTCATCAGAACCATGTTAAATTTCCATTCAGATTCCTAAGAACTTGGTTTTAGCTCAGTGGGCCCTGTTAAATTTCCATTCAGATTCCTAAGAACTTGGTTTTAGCTCAGTGGGCCTTCACCAGGGCCTGGCTTATAGCCCCAATAATTCAGTCCCCAAATCTTTGAGTACTTTAGGCTTTCCTCTCCTGCTGGTCCCATGTCACACCTCAGCTGGGTCCTCTGGAACAAATCAAGAAGTAGCCAAAAGCCTCAGCTTCCAGGGGCATGGGGTGTGGTTCTGCCTCTGGGCACAGAAAGAGAAAACATTTCTTAAAACTTCTTTATGGTTCTCAGGCATTCAAAACAAATTGGATTTAAAGGAATCAGGGGAAAAGGTTTGGATGCACAAACTTGTCAGAGGCATGACTCGGATGAGCAGAGGGAAAAGGAAAGGCATAATATATTTAGTACGATCACAAGGGTGGTAACTGAGAAATACTCCCAGCTTTCTGGGTTGCTGGGATTAACTTCCTGATTTTACTATGGCCACACAAGTGGATCCCTCTAGGGAATTTTATTACCACTTTTAGTCAAAATCAATTGTTCATTTAGAGATGTGGTCTTGACAATTATAATCAGGAATAGAATACAGACCAATCTGAGCCAAAACAAACACCCCCACCCTAACAAAACAAGCATAACAAGAGCTGCCCTACCACATGGTTCAGTAGACGTATCTTGTGAGTGCAACCCACAAATTCTCCTAAACCTTTCTCCCACATATGAAAAGATTTGCCCAGGCAGTGTTTTTTAATATTTTTTATCTCACGGCATGTTTGAACCTATAGTTAAACTTCTGTGGCACACTTAAATTATGTTGATCAAAAACAAAAGTAAAATATATATACTTTGCTTTGAACTTTTTTTGAAAATAATTTAAAGATTTTACATTTTCATGGCACATGGATTAAAAATCACTGTGCCCAGGAAAAAAATGGCAGTAAATTAATAGCAGAGACAGGCTCTGTAGAATACAGCCTCCAGGCATTAGTAAGAGGCCGAGCAGCTCACTTTTGTAGAGCCAGGCCACTCTTAGAATTCCCAACCTAAAGCCCACCTGTAAGTCTGCAGCCTTTTAAAAGGGAAAAGACAGGTGAAAATAACTAAACATCAAGCCCTTATTAAAGGAAATGAAGGAAACAGTTTATTTTCAAAAGCTCTAGTATTCTGCCCTATTCTTGGTCCTTGGACAGAGATAGGGGCCTAAAGAGTTCCTACCTACACAGCAGCTGAGGGTACAGGGGTAAAACCAGCTTTTAGTTGGGTGAGTCCTACCTTATCTGTTGTGCATTTTTAAGGAGATGGCAGTTCAGCTCCTGGTGGTTAAAAAAATGCAACTCCCAAGCTTCATGCTTTAACTTTCCTCACAAGTTAAGCAGAAGTCATATACCTCTGTCATGATTTCCCAGACCACAGTCTTAAGAGATGCTGGGACAGCAGCAAGTGAGGCTCGACTCCAGCCCACTCCTCATTTAGTATCTGAGTGATGAATGTCAACTCTTCTACTCCAGAACAGGAGTCTCTAGGCTTTTCCACCATAATCCTGAATCAGGTGAATGCTCGTTCAAGGATTCGGGCAGGAAGCCTGCAGTCAGTGGGATGCCAAGCAGCCCCACGTTTGCTTCACCTCTGAGCAGGAGTTCTGGTTCTAGACCCTGCTACTCTCACACAGTGACGGCCAGCACTGGGCACCAGGGGTGGCGCTGGGCTCTTGGGCCTCCTGCTGAGGCCCAGGCAGGGTTCCAGAACTCTGGTAAGACACTCAAGGCAGGCCCCCTTTCCAGTCCTAGCTCTGGGCCAGCACAGCCCCCCGGTTTGGCTGCACCAACTCACAAACTCGCAACTGGGGTTCTGGCAGGTGGGGCTCTGCCAAAAACAGGTTAAATAGTGTTGCTAATTCTTCAGAGAAGTCCTGAAATTAAGTAGAAAAATGACAGAATAAACAGTACAAACAGGATCTACAAAATGCCAGACATAATTCTGGATGGTTCATCCTTTTTACTACAGATCAATCCCAATATAAAGCCCTAGCTAACCAGTGGATACACAGTATCTTGGCTGTTATTTCCCTCCCACTGCTCTCTACAATGAAAGGGATATGAAATGTCATTAGTGCTTTGGGAGGCTAAACTCTAATGGGAGTTCACTATCTATTCAGCAGATTCTATTTAATCTTGAAATGATTAGTCCCATTTTATACACATAGATGAGGAAACAGTGGTTGATTTTTTGAGTGATTTGGGCAAAGTAATTACTAGCTGAAATCAAAATCCAGGTTACTCTGATTTTAAAAACCCACACACGGTGCCATGTGGCCCTCCAACTAACTGCCTTCCCTCCCTCTTCCCCTTCTTATTAACACAGAATACTTGACAGAAATTCTCCTAATTTGGCCCATTACTTGCCCCCCCTCAGTACAAACAGGATCTACAACACCCGCTCTCTCTATGTAACACAAAGATGAGGACTCCTTACCCCTGGCCACTGGGCCTCATGGAGGCTGCCCAGGCAAGCCTCGATTTCCGTCCGTCCCATCAGACCCTTCTCCACCAGCTCCCGGAGCAGGAACAGCAATAGATCCCACTGTAGGACACAGGAGGACCCAACAGTGACCCGGACTGAGATAACTGGAGTCCATTTTAGCATGAACAGGAAAAGGGCAATAAAGGGTGGTGGATAACAACAGCCCAAAGACAGCTCTGAAGGCTTCCTGCCCCTGGTTTCCGACTCACCTCCCTTGGCCGTGTGTCTGCCAGAAGCCCCACATTTCTTGGGCTCAGCAGCAGCTGGAGTGGAACCGGCCCCTGGAAGTCATCCTTCCACAGGGAGAGCAGCATGTGCAGAAGCCTCCGTGTCTGCCCCCTCTCCAGCCTTTGCTGTGATGGGTGCCCTAGGATAGGAATTTGGTCTGCAACTATGGGAAGAGAGGAAAGCCAGCTCTAATGATAGCAGGTCCAGGCTCTGTTGCTAATCTTGCTTGTACCCAACCCTGAGATTGGGGGATTTGGCAGGAGAGTGATTTGATTGAAAGGAACCATACCAAGGAGGGATGCTAACTCCACAGAGCACTTTGCCAGATGCTGCTCAGCAGGTGGGCACAGAAACTGTGGGGGAAAAGGGAGACCCTAGACATCAGTGCCACCTTATCACTGTAAGTATGGCCCTCAGTCAGTGTGGCTCTGGTTGTTAGGTCTTAGGACAAGGACACACAGAAAAGCATCCTTCGCGTGGCAGACGCCACATCTCACCTGGCGGCACCGCAGCGTCTGGCCCAATTGGCCTAAGAGCTGCTCCAGGTGCTCTGGGGTCACTCCCTCCTCAGGGTCCCGAGGCCCCACAGCCAGAGCGAGCACGTCCTGTAGAGAGCAGGGTGAGACTCACACCAGCATTGGGACTAGGATGCCACAGATAATTTAACTTGGGGAGGGGATCAACCAGTGGCAAAAGGCGGAAGGAAAATAGGGCCCTGGGGGTTGACGTAACTGAGCCAAAGAGGCCCCTAGACCTGGGACCTGGGTGGGACAGCACAGCCAGAAGCAACCATGTGGACAAGAGAGGGAAGAGATGGAGCAGGCAGGCTAAGGGACGGTGTGCTGCTAGGAAACTAGAAAAACACTACTTAACTTGAGATAGAACCGTCTACCAGAATCTCGGCCATCTTATTCTTTTTTTTTTTTTTTGAGACAGAGCCTCAAGCTGTCACCCTGAATAGAGTCCAGTGGCATCACAGCTCACAGCAACCTCCAATTCTTGGGCTCAAGTGTCTCTTGCCTCTGCCTCCCACTACAGGCGCCTACCACAACGCCCGGCCGTTTTTTGGTTGCAGCCGTTATTGTTGTTTGACGGGCCTGGGCTGGATTCGAACCCACCAGCTCAGGTATACGTGGCTGGCGCCTTAGCCCGTGTTGCCACAGGCGCCGAGCCAACGGCCATCTTATTCTTAACACATTTAGGAAGACTATCCAGTCAGACACACTCGCAATACTTTCTATGCTTCCCTGGTTATCATCTATGAAGACTTGAGGTTTCAATACAGAAACCCTCTGCACACCAAGAACCAGCAGCTAAGGGTCCTAAGTCTTCCCTCCCTCCCATAACCCCCATTTTCTTTCTTTTTTTTTTTTGTAGAGACAGTCTCACTTTATCACCCTTAGTAGAGTGCCGTGGCATCACACAGCTCACAGCAACCTCCAACTCCTGGACTTAGGCGATTCTCTTGCCTCAGCCTCCTGAGTAGCTGGGACTACAGGCGCCCGCCACACCTGGCTATTTTTCTGTTTTTTGCAGTGCGGTCAAGGCCAGGCTTGAACCTGCCACCTTCGGTATATGGGGCCAGCGCCCTACTTGATGAGCCACAGAAGCCGCCCCTATAACCCCCATTTTCATTCATTGCTTTTGGGTCTATTCCAAATCTTTATTTCTCGATCAGAGTCAGAAAATAAATATTTTAGGCTGTGTGACCCATAAAGTCTCTGTTCCAACTACTCCCTCCAGCCTCCATAACATAAAAGCTGCTACTGATGACTCATTAACAAATGGACATGGCTAGGTTCCAACACAGTTTATAAAAACAAGCAGCCGAGGCCGGGTGTGGTGGTTCATGCCTGTAATCCTAGCACTCTGGGAGGCCAAGGCAGGAGGATCGCTTAAGCTCAGGAGTTTGAGACTAGCCTGAGTAAGAGCCCGAGTCTGTTCTAAAAGTAGCCAGGCATGGTGGCGGGTGCCTGTAGTCTCAGCTCTTGGGAGGCTGAGGCAAGGGAATCGCCTAAGCCCAGGAGTTGGAGGTTGCTGTGAGCTATAATGCCATGGCATTCTACTAAGGGCAACAAAGTGAGACTCTGTGTCTCAAAAAAAAAAAGAAAAAGAAAAAAAACAACAGCCAACTAGTGGGCCTGATCTGATCCATGGGCTGTTTGCTAAGCCTTATTTTATAGACAGCCTGAATTTTTAAAAATCAGGTTTATTCATAGCCTGTGACTAAACAAGCATCTCCTCCCACACAGAAGAACATTACTGAAATCATACCCAAATACTGGGGTGACTGCCCCTTAGAGACTATGCTACTATACTTTAACCCCACTCCCATCAGCATCTGTGTAATAAGCATTTAGTCACATCTACCCTTTTCCCCTTTTGAATAATTCAAATACCAAAAGTTACAAGGTAACAATTAGGAAAGCCATTCAGTTCAGCTCAGCCCTACCCATCCCACTGAGTAACGGACAGAACAAGAACTAGCAGGATAACACAGAAAAGGTCTACACAAAACACTGGAGCTGATGTGAGAAAGGCAAGAAACCAGGAACAGAGCAGGGAATGGGAGCAGGGAAGCCGGAGGGAGTAGGGTAGCTGTGTACTTTGATCTCGGAGATGAGGTGGGAGGGGAGGGGAGCGTGGTGCTCACAGGCGCGGGAGCAGCCCCTCCGCTCCCCCCAGGCAGCAGGCTCAGGACCCTGGGTTCGGAGTGTGCGACT
Source organism: Perodicticus potto (assembly GCA_963574655.1). Lineage (NCBI taxonomy): Eukaryota > Metazoa > Chordata > Mammalia > Primates > Lorisidae > Perodicticus > Perodicticus potto. The sequence continues at coordinate 30,001 of CAUYRH010043427.1, read as the reverse complement.
CACTGCTGCCTTCACCTCCCTCCTAATCAGCGCTGCGGGGCAGAGGGAGAACAGAAAAGGGATCACCTGAGTGCCCTGCACCGCCTCGCCATACCACCCACACCCCTCACTGCTCCCTGCTAGCTGAGTCCCCTCTTCCCCAATCACCTCCAACTCCCTGCTAGTGCAATTTTTAAAAACTTGGATTCCAACACAACAGTTTACAAAAACAAGTAGTGGAGGCCTCTATGGGAAGAGAGGCTCTTTCCCAGACCTCACCTGTGATGTTAGCTGACAACCAAGCACAGGCTTTCTCTGTGGCAAGCCCTACGGCAATGTTCTCTGCACTGCTTAGAACCTGAAAACCAGAAGAACTGCAGAGTTGGGCCAGGGGAGCGTTGAGTACAATAATGGAAGCCAGAACTGGACTGACCCACCCACTGCATAGCAGCCTCACACAGGTCACGCATGTGCCTCTCCCACCACAATCCCTGGCCTGCTGGCTGCAGGCCTCCTTCCTACGTACGGCTGTCGGGGTCTCCTCTGGAAGTAGGGCACGAACAGCCCCAGGGCTCTTCCTTTGGCAGAACCTAAAAGGAGACAGGAGGGCAGTGATGTCTAGATCTTCCAGCCTGGCTCAGGAAGTGAATGCCCTGAGCCTGCCAAGCACCTGAGTGGGGAGGCTCTGCCTAGAGCAAGCACTGTCACCCCTTTGCCCCACCCCAGGGGCTGGAGAAACGAGAACCCCTATCACCAGCCCTACAGCATCAGACACACTCCCAATTCATCATTTGTACTTTGTGCCACAGAAGTCCTAATCATGAGCCTACAGAGGAGGGAGATAAAAGAACAAAAAGAGGGGTGGGTGTGAGAAGAAGACAGGTAAAAGAGAAGACATGTCAAAAAGGATGTGAGTGTGGAAGAGGAAAGAAAAGAGCTGAGGGGAGCTGAGGAGGGGAGAGGGTACAAATAGACTGGTGTTTCTTACTCCCGCCCCTGGGTCAATGCCTGGGTCCCGTGGGGGCACAGCTGGGAACACAAGATCTCCAACAGCTGAGCTGGATCACCCCCATCCTGTCCCTGCGTCACCAGCTGCTCCTGGAGAAGTAACTCTGCCTGGCGCACCAGATCTGCCACCAGTGTGGCCCTGCAGCAGGGACAGCAAGGTTTGGGGTATTTGGAAGGTTTGAATTGGAAAGGGGCTACAAATTCAAGGAAACCTGGTCAGAATTTCCTTCAAAGGGTGTTAGCAATTTCAGCTCCCACACCCCCAACTCCCACCACCTCACTGACTTTCCACAGGAAAGTGAGGAAGAAAATGGCAAACAAATTAGACCAGGCCCCTCAACCACTCTTACTTGATATGTTTGACACAGTTCGATCCAATTCTCTCTGCCACAAACTCCACAGTCCTGCGCAGGGAGGGTGGCTGGTTGTGGAAGAAGGCCTGGGCCAGCTGTGCCTGTGCAGAGGAGAAACAGGCAGTGAGGGCTTCCCTCCACCTCCCCAGGGGCCTGCCTCTGCCCTGCCCTTACCTGCAGCCCCTGGGGAGGCTGGGGAGGCTGGGTTCCTAGGCCGGTAGTGGTGGTGGGGGTGATTTTCCTCACGAAGCCCCCACTCCGTCCACTGCTGCCAGATACCCACGAAGCAAGCAGTTTCCGGAGTTCTCCTACAGCAGAGAAGTCCAAGTTCTTAGTCTGAGAACTTCTCACCTCACCAAGCATCTTAGACTGAAAGAATTTGTGGCACCCAGGGAATGCCTAAGAACCTAACGCCATGCGGGAGTCAGGGCAAAGGGGTGGGCCTCTGGGTACTCACAAAGGGGTGGGGCAGACTGGGATGCTCACCGATGTACGGACAGCAGGTGTACAGCAGCTGCTGGTCCACCACAGGCACACTGTCCTGGGGGAGAAGAGGCGGCATCGGGAAGGCAGGCAGGCTTCTGTCCCTCCCAGTGTACCCAGAAACGGGAAAGTCAGGCAGGACAATTCTGTGACATTAAGTCTCTAGCCTGGCTTGTCTCCTGTTGGGCCTTCCCCAACAGCCCACTTCCTTTATTTCTGGGGTACCCATTGCTCTGGCTAGACCTGAACACTCACCAAGCCATGATCTGAGGCCATGGTGTCTGCCTCAAAGGCATCTAGCTGATGCTCTTCCAGAAAGAACAGGTCCTCTGGGACTGTGGGAATCTGGCAAGAGATAGCACAGTCACAGTTCCAGTCAACTCCAGAGACTAATCACACCTCCCACCACAGGGGGCCAGGCTTTGGGCACCAGGTTCCAAAGCAACCTTCTCTGAGATGACAGTAATTTCCACACTTCTTCTGAGCCTTCACCTTCTGACCCGTCTCATTTAGATTCAAACATTTTCCCCATCTCCAGCTACTGAAGTCCCGCTCCCTCCATCTGGCCCTCACTCGGCCCACCTGGAAAAGCCAGCCAAGGACGGCAAGCAGCAGCAGCTTGTTCAGGAAACACATCTCCCCTTCATTCTCCTGCGATAAGACCAAGCTCCTGAACAGTAAATGGAGGGTGTGAATGGATCAGGCAAGTGAAAGCTCTCACTGGCGAGGTCATTCTCATGAACAGACCTCAAAGGGACTGCTGGCATGTAGGTAGACAGCCAGGACCTCTTATTTCCCCTCCCAAGTCTGTATTCCCTCTCAGCTGGGCCACCTCAGGAATAAAAAAGGAACAACAAAAGTACAAATAACTGCCCACTGTCTGTCTTTGAGCAACGACTCCTGCCTTTACTGAGGCTCAGAGGAAATGGGCTATGATAGCAAGCATGTGGTACAGGCTGCTCAGCCCTCTTTATAGCTGGCCGGCTTGAGCAATGCTCTCCCCCATTTTCTCCTCTCAAGCCTTAGCCCTCTTTTTTTTCTTTTTGAGACAGAGTCTCGCTCTGTTGCCTTGGGTAGAGTGCCATGGTGTCATCATAGTTCATAGCAACCTCGAACTCCCAGGCTCAAGTGATCCTCCTGCCTCAGCCTCCCAAGTAGCTGGGACTACAGGCACCTGCCATAACACCAGACTAGTTTGTCTATTTTTAGCACAGATAGGGTCTCATGCTCGTGAGCTCAAGCAATCCTCCTGTCTCAGCCTCTGAGAGTGCTAGGATGACAGGTATGAGCCGCTGCTCCCGGCCTGCCTCAGCCTCTCTTTACTCACCGATGTAGGTGCAGCAGAAGAGTAAAGATGCTCCGGTAATAGTCCAGCAAGGGCACAACGTGGTCAGCAAAAGAAAGGAACTCCACCACCCAGGGCACAGTGAGCACTGCTCGGCGGGCCCACAGCCCCTGCTGCAGCAGAGTGTGCACATCCAGGACTGGAGGGACCTGGGAAGGCCAGTGCTGAGTCAGTGGCAGGTCCCCAGGGGGGCTGGGTGAGGCCCTCTAACCTGCCTGGTTTCCAGACTAGCCAAGGAAACCAGACAACTTCAGTGCCTTGCTGGTCCTCCTAGCTCCCTCCCTACCAGAATCTCCCACCCATTCACCTGGCTCCTGAGGGCCAGAATGGAGTCCTGAAGCTCACCAGTCGGGGGTGGTTCAGGCCCCCGGTATGGCAGGAAAGCCACAAAGCCCAGGAATTTAGCCAAAAGCCTCAGGCTAAGCAGCACCACAGCAAACTGCCTCCGTTCACCCTGAATGGAATCAAGGGAAGTAAAAGGCCCTAAGCATAAGGCTTCTAGAACAATTCCAAATCTGTTATAAAGTTTTTCTTAAATATATCCCATCCCCTCCTAGTCATACCCCATAAACTCCCATCCCAGTCCTAACCTGCCAGTCCACATCTGACTCCCCATCATCACTGGGCTCATGCTGAGGCAGGGCCAGGCTATTGAGCTCCCGGATCTTCAAGCTCAGACTATCCATGAGATGCTGGTTAAACTGGAAGCTAGGAAGGAGGGGGTATGGAATGAGCATGGGACAAGGCACACAAAAAACCAGAATTAAGATGGGGTGCTCCAGACAAAGCGTCAGTGGGTAGACAGGGAGGCCGAGGAGCAATGAAGTTTAGCAATGTGGGTAGGGAGTGAGACATGAAATGGAGCCAAAGTGTGAGCTGGAAGGAGCCAGAGATTACCTGGCCCCTCTCCTTCTACTCCAGGCAAAGGAGGCTGGAGAGCTCCTTATGCCTTTGGGAAGTCAAACCTCTCCTGGCCTCTGCCCCATTCCCTGCAAGACACAGGGCACGTTTACCTGCTAGCACTAAGGATGAAGTCCTTAAAGAAGCCTTGACAGCCTGGGAAGGTAGGGGGCGGGCAGGGCCCCCCACTGCTCTGAGGGGCCACAAGCCGTTCCTGTAAACGCCGCAACCGCCCCAGCTTGTCAGCTCCCAGCATGCTCAGCACATCTGGAGCTTCGCCCAAGACAGGACCCCCAACACCATCAGGGTGCTGACACATCTGTGTGAGGGAGGAATGAGGAACAAATCGAAAAACCAGTAGGTAGCAGACAAGGACTAAGCAAAACACGGAGAAAGTACCGCATGAATTATGAAATGCCAACTCTGGGTCAAGTGCTTTGGACACGTTTTTTAAGGTCAGCTTTATGGTCTTGTTTTACAGGCGAAGAAACTGAAACTGACAATTAAGCATTTGTCTAGGCTCTTGACAGGATTTGAAACTAGGCCTGGGCACTAAGCGTAAATCAAGGAAGAGAAGGTGGTAACGGGGCCTGGGGCACACCCGAGAGCACTCTGCCCACTGTCTATCTTTATAGATGGCCGGCTTGAGCAATGCTCTCCCCCATTTTCTCCTCTCAAGCCACAAGAGGTTCAGTCACTACTCAAGGAGTAGACTTCTGTTCTACCTACCTGGTTGTCAGCTCTGTCTCAAAGTGGTAGTCGTTACTTAGCTGCCTATATCTACTGTTCATTGTAGATTAACCTCCCACTGGGGCTATTACCTGGAGAAGTTGTTTTTGGAAAAGCCGAACAAAGTGGCTGTGGCTGCAGGCTGCGGAGAGTTGACCCATCATGGCTCTGAGGGATAAAAAGAAAGAATAAGAGAGAGAAAGATCTGAAGACAAAACTCCAAAATCCATCCTTGGGCTTTTTTTTTTTTTTGAGACAGAGCCTCAAGCTGTCACCCTGGGTAGAGTGCCGTGGCATCACAGCTTATAGCAACCTCCAACTCCTGGGCTCAAGCGATTCTCTTCCCTCAGCCTCCCAAGTAGCTGGGACTACAGGTGCCTGCCACAATGCCCATTTTTTGGTTGTAGCTGTCACTATTGTTTGGCAGGCCCAGGCTGGATTTGAACCTGCCAGCTCTGGTGTATGTGGCTGGTGCCTTAGCCACTTGAGCTATATGTTCCAACCCATCCTTGGCCTTTTTGATCCTTTACCAAGGACTTGAGAAGACCTTGGCAAGGGACCTATTGTCACCATGATTTCTCAAGACTAGAGGTATATTTAACCAACAAGAATGCCATCCCTCAAATCTTCAGTCCACGTTGAGTGGCAGTGAATGTCACAATCAATGTAGAAGGAACATGTCCAGTGACAGTGTGTCCTGTAGGGTTGTCATCTACCCATGCGAAGTCATCAGACCCACCCAAACTGGATGATGGAGAAAAATAAAGGTTGGAGGGGTCTATCCAGTGACTAAGAGCTCTGTGCTTTTCTAAGCATTTACCATTACAGAACAAATATGAGGCACTTGTGAGGGGAAGACAAATCTCTATTGAACAGAGGCAAAGTTGTCAATAACTAGAAGAAGAAAACAGCTTTGAGCTGGAAAGAGTGGGGGAAAAGCCTTTCTTTAATCAGCTCCCCAGGCATTACTGAGCTGCTTGCTACCAGAAGCAAGAGAGACAAGGTGACCAGTATACGAGCACCCACCTGATCCTGCTGCCCAAGCCCTTCTCAAAGTCCCAGCCAGGCTCCTCATGGCGATCTTCCCATTCTCGAAGCACCTCATAAAACACATCCCTGACACACACAAGAATGCCTGATCAGTTGAGGCACAGCTGCCTCTAACTCATTTCGAGGACAGCTTTCCCTTGCATGGAATAGCAGAGGGCAGGACAGCCCCATTTTTCAATCTCTCCACAGTTCTCTGCATGATGATAATGCTGTAGACCCAGCATTACTTTTGCAGTGAAGTTCATCTTGGCATACCTGGTCTGAGAACCCTGAAACTAAAGTCATATACCTAAGAGATGCTTGGCTAACCTCAAGGGTTCAAGTCCATGGGCAAATCAGAATGAAGCCATGTGGCCCTTGGAAGGGCCTGATGGTATGAACCCACCACCTATTGGTGCCAATCTCCTACTGGTTTTTATAAAACTAAATAGCTCTCTATTTAAAAGAAAAGGTAACCTTATTCCCTCCCCCAAGTTCCCTTTTTCTTATCACCTCTGTTTTTTAAAAGTATGAAAGGCTCGGTCACTGGAGAAGTTGGCACGATTGTCCGTCTCTGGCTGGAAGGAGACAGCTTGAGCAGAGGGTGGCATTGCCAGAGAGACCTAAAATATGGCAGGGACATTAGGAACTGGAGCCTGCAGGGTCATCCTTAGGAAACTTCACCTTCTTATTCTTGCTCAGAGTCAGTCCACATGACACTTAAGGGTTGCGAGCAGAGTTTCCAAATTTATGAAGGCTAGGAAGGGTCAGACCCAGGGTGGTGGACATCTAAGCTGGGATCACTACCTTGGCAACACTGCCTTCATAGGCAGCTCGAAGGTGGCCTTGCAGAGCTGGTGAGAAGCACAGCAGCCGCTCATTCTCAGCAAGCAGCTTCAAGGTCCCTTTGTCCAGGTGGGAAAGGACCCTGCAGGAGCAAGAGCACATATGACTGAGACTTAGACATGAACTACTATTAGGAAGCAAGCACGTGCACACGACACAGAGCATGTCGAAAGCATGGAGCAGGAACATAAGCCTAGATATGTACAGGAAGGTCATGGGCCAAGGATCAAAACTGATGGAGGCCAAGGAGGAAGAAATGAGACCGTAGAGAGCAGGGCCAGGAGAGAAGGACAGTGACATCAGCTATAGGTCAAAGGACAGCTGCAAAAACTACAAGGGTCCACTTGATTGTTTTAGGGGCAAAATTTGCAGCCTTGACACAGAATTCAAGATTATAGGTAGGGAAAGGTCCAGGGCCACTGCAACTGTACTAAGCACAACATGAATCCAAGTAGCCAATGCAAATAAGGCCCAATGCTTCACCCAGGGAAACTCACTGAAACTGATGTTCCAAAACCCGCACTGCGAAGAAGACACAATCGTGGATGCTCTGGAACAGTGGGTTTTCCACAGAGTCTAGAAGGATAGGACCAAGTGTCAGTTAAGGATTATCCCATCTCCAGACCCTCATCTCTCAAAAGAAGGATTGTTCACTGACCTAGGGCATCTGGACTCGGTTCAAGGTTATTGTTCTTGACAGTAACCATCTTCCGGACAGTAAGGAGCTGAAGGACGAAAAAAAGCTCCAAGAAGAGGTTTGGAACCAGGTTCTCTGGATACAAAGAGATACCATAGTACTGGACATTACTTGGAATCCAGGCTCAGTTCTACATGCCCAATCAATTCCCTTGCCCTGAATTTTCACAAGTATCTCCACTCCAGCTCCTTCTCTCTCACTCACCAGCAATGCACGAGGAGTAGACAAGGGCTACCAGTTCCAGGCGATGCCGGGAAGACACTCGTGCGGGGTCAGCAGGTTCATCTGTGAGGTTTCCTGTCCGGGTAGGAATTGGTGACCCCAATTCTGGGGTGGGACAGGTGGGGACAGATGACTGCTGCAGCTGCTTAGAGCTATGGGGATAAAGAGATACCACGAGCTGTCAGCCTGGCTTCCCTACTACAGCCACACTCAGGTCCCTCCAGAGAAGACAGCTGCAGCCCAAGAAACCTAGAATCCCCAAGGGGAAAACAAGTCCAGGGTAAAGCCATGCGGATGTCCCACCGGGAGGAAGCTAACATTGCAGGGAGTGGCAAGGCCATACCGCTCCTTCTTGAGCATCTCCCGCTCTTCTTGCAGACTTCTGCACCCTGGGGGAAGGCCTGGGCCCCAAGGGCTAGTGTCCAGGCCTGAGGGTTGGGAACTGGGGACACAGCTGATTGGGGGTGAGGTGAAGCAGGTCTTGGGCTTGGAGAGTGACCGCTCTTCGCTCACCGGAGTTGGGTTGATCCTGCGTGAAGGCTTCGTCCTGCTGAGAGCAGCCACAGGTATTTCTCAAATTCCTACCTTCAAACACCTCCCCCTCCACAACCACAACAGCTGAGCCTTTTGCCAAAAACCCAAAACCTCCCTCACCATCATAATTATCTCACACTTGACCACTGTTGTGTTCTGCCGCAGAGCACCCAGCCCTGACTTACTGACTACCCTAGCAGAACCTTAGAGCCACCCATCTCCTGCATGAGGGCTGATTCTCACCCTGCAGGGCCGGGGGGGACCGAGCCTACGGGAGGGAACTCCTCCAGGTTGCTGAGGTTTGGTGGATCAGAGAGCGCCAGGCTGGGGCTGCCGGAGCCCCTAAGCCTCCGGCCCCCGGCCCAGGGCGGGCTCTCCCCGCTGACCCCCTCCTCGGCTGCTCCCGGGCCGCGGCCTCCTCGCTCCCGGGCCGGCCCGGGGCACCGCCTCCGGCCCCCGCGGCGGCCTGGAGGGGCCTCGGCAGCGGTGCTCGGGGGTTCGGAGGGAGGGAAGAGCTGGCTGCGCGCCCCACGGCTGCCCCGCGGAGGGCCTCCCGGCCTCCCTGGCAAGGCTGCCGAGGCGCCCGGGGCCTTGGCGGGGGTTGGGGGGCCCTGTGGGAGGACGCGGCTGCTCTGCTCTCTCAGGAAGTTCAGCAGGAACGGGACGAATTCTTTCCGTAGTGGCTGGAGTGAGCTCAGAGCGGCTGCCTCCCCAGGGTCATGCTGGGGAAGAAGCAGAGGCGAGGGGCAAAGAGGCTCAGCTGCCAGCCCTGGGCCACGAGCAGCCCGGGCCGCAGGGCGCGCCTGGGGCGGGTGGCCCACTCATGGGCGGCCCAGGCACCGGCGCCCAGTTGGCGCTCACTCGGCCCGGGCCGGCAGCCAGGCATCCCGGAGGAAGAGGACCGGAGGGCTGGTATCTCCCGCGGGAAGCAAATTCCCGTCAGGCCTGGGGGCGTGTCAGCGCGGTACCTCCGAACTCTGAGTGCTGCGCGCGATCCACCGTACGGCTGCTTCTACCGACACCTCCTCTCGCAGCAGCGACTCCAAAACCGCCGCCATCCCGGTCGGGGCGCCCTGGAGCGTCTGCGCAGGCGCCGGCGCGCCACGGGCGGCCTGGGAGGGGCGGGCCGGCGGCGCAGAGCGGCCGTTGGGTCGCGGGGTGGGGCGGGGCCGGAAGCGGGGCGGGGCCAGGCGGGCGGAGGCGGGGCCGTCTTTTGCTCAGGCCTCGGGTGGAGGCTTGTCTAGGTTCGCAGTCGTCAGCAGCAGACCGGGTGGTGGACTGAGGGCTGTCACACAGTCCCCAGGGAGGCCTTGCCTTGGCTTGAGCTGAGACTAGGGACCTTGCGGGACAACGCAACTCTGGGAAGACCAAGGGCCCGGGAGGGTAAAGGTGAGAAATTCTCGGAAAAGAAAACATCACCCTCTGAATGCTCTAAGAACATTCAAGAGTTGTTTTCTAGATTGAGCTGTACCATCCTAAAGAAGTTATGAAGTTAACATAACCTCTCATTTTGACCTTGTCTTTCTCAAAGGCTGACTTTTCAATCCTTTGGTCAAGCAGCTTTCCAGCGCTCACCATTGATTGACTAACTACATGATTCTTGGCTTGAGGTTTTTTATAATCCCCAAGCCACCACAATCCTTAAAGTGCCTCAGGCAACCCCCGCCCCTCAGAACTGCCTGTTTGTGGTTTTACTTCTTTACACATTGTAATAATAGATTTACTTCAAGTTTTTCAACTGTTTTGCAGTTGAGACGTCAAGGGGCAAATTCATGACTAGGTTTTGGTAGCTTATTTCTTAATCTCTCATGTTTTTTATTTATTTTGAGAGAAAGTCTCACTCTGTCTCCAAGGCTAGTGCAGTGGGTCAGCCTAACTCACAACAACCTCAAACTCCAGGGCTCAAGCGAGCCTCCTGCCTGAGCCTCTGGAGTAGCTGGGACTACAAGCACCAGTGACAAAGCCCAGCTAATTTTTTTTTTTTTTTAATAGTAGGGATTGGGTTTCGCTCCTGCTCAGGCTAGTCTCAAACTCCTGAGCTCAAAGAGTCCACCCACCTTGGCCTCCCAGAGTGCTAGGATTACAGGTCAGAGCCACCAGACCCAGCCTCTCTCTTATTTAAAGAAAAAACAAAACAAAACCTAAGAGACAGCATATTGCTGGATGTTGCTCCTCAGTGAGAAATCAGGAAGGGAGTCCAGGCAGAAACAAACAGATGGCACTAACATACCAGGTCAAACCAGATGAGGATGGGGGAAGCAGTGCCCTTGTGAATGCCTCCTGAGAGCTCCTCTGGTTCAAAAGAAGGTTACAGGCAGAAAGGAGAGGGTGAGGTGAGCAGGAATCCCTCCAGTACAAGGGGTATATTTCCTGTGGAGGAGGAAAAAGTACCTCCAGCCAGACAGAATGATGGGCTGAAAAGGAGCTTTAAATACTTTTAATTTTATTAGTGGGAAACCATCTCCTCATATCTCTCAACTCTGGTTTTCACCTGCAGGGACACTGAACACCTAGTTTCTATTCAGTCCAGGACTTCTTTTTCTAGGTCACTTCTGGATGTGGTATTGCAATTACCATAACACTTTCTGCTCCCAGTTGATCTTGTAACCTTTGATGCATTCAATAACTTTTTTAAATCAGAAAAATACTTCCCACTTGAAATCCAAACCATCACACAAATAGAGTTTGCATGCGGAATGAATATTTTATTACTAGATTATAAAAATAAAATACAAAATAATTTTAAAACAGAACTTAAAACACTGTACAAAGCTTTAATATGATACAAATGGGAAAATTAAATAAATATTACACTTTTATGTACAGATGGCCTATACAAAAGCATTCTATGTCTCTCCCAATACTTTATATGTCCTTGGTTGCCTGAGCAAAATCACACAAAGGGAACTACTTGGAGGGAGAGGGACACAATACAGTACCACTGGAGGTATTTCAAACAGCAGTTTCTCATCTCTCTGACCTCAAGAAGGGGAGAAGAAAGGGAAAGAAAAGTGAAATTATTAAAGTCATCTATTCTAAATCATTGGTCTTGTTCAACAAGAGAGAATTCTGCTTTGTGGCTGAATCTGATTTAACAGCTACCAACAGCTCATAATTTTTAAGATTTGTATCTATTCCAATGTAGATGTTTGCCCCCTCCCTCTTTTTACCTAAAAGTTGGGAACTTGTAAGTAAATGGCCCAATGACATACATACCGCCTATTGCAGAAAAGGAGTCAGAAGTGGGACCAGGAACTGTGTGTCAGGGAGAATGAGTGGGGCTCAAGCCTGTGTCATACCCAATCCAATTTCAAAGTCATAAGTTTTATTTCCTTAATCTCCTTATCTTTGTATTTATGAAGGCTTTTTACCTTAGTGGACTAATATACCTATCTGGTGAATAGATTAAAGAGAAATTGTTTTGGAAAAAGTCTTAAGGGCTTTCCCCTCCCTGGGTAGCTCCCTGAAATAAATCACATTCAAGCTCTGCTAGCCTTGTTTTTACCCCTTGTAGGTGAGTGAAGGATACCCAGATAGAGTACAGTTAAAGAGGAAAAAAGCATCATACAGCGTGGGTAGTCTATATAATAACTTTGTTTACTATGCTCTTTTAATTAGGTGAGTGAACATTTACTTACAAAACAATAAAAACTTCTAAAAACAGACGTAAAATTCCTATCCATTGTTACGGAAAATTAGGTTATCAACAAATTATACAGTCACAGGGGCTAAAAGATCTGCCTCATCCAATCCTGTTCTCTAAGTTAAGGGACCCAGAACCCTTGGCCCAAAGTATCTGAAAGACAAAGGCAGAATAACCAGCATAAATACTGTGCTAATATTTTTACTTCTAGTTAAAAGGGAGGCAGAAAACTGGGAATAAAAGGAATGGCTTCACTTCTTTCACAAGTTTCCTTAAGACTAAGGATCCGGAAAAGTAAGGAAATAAATCATTACTGAGATTTAACTTCTGTGCTATTCAGTGTCTTGAGATTGTGTGGAACTTCAAAGTGCTCTTGATACTGTCAAATTACTTTTGTGATCTAACTTTGCTCAAGGGCAATAATTAAACATCAAGCTTACACAGTTTTCAAGTAGGAGCAAACAATGACAAGTGAATTAGAAAATGTCTTGATGGGCCAAGACTTCAATGTCATCCTTCTATGTCCAGCCAGGGATTGAAGTGTGCAGGATCTGAATTCCCCTTTATGTGGACAGAGATCCTTGTCCCATGTCCTGGAGTTACCTAAGTACTACAGGAATTTCCTATATACTTCCTGTAGTTTTCCTTAGCAATGTTGGGTAACAGAGTCTGAAGGAACCTGAGATTATTATACTTAGATTTCTCATAATTCCAGATGCAAGGCCAAAATATTGAGAATACCCAATGATATGGTGAGTTTCCACTCTACTTCCACAAGCTCAGTTTCACACCAGAGTTTTATCAGGTAAGGACAGGGAGGGAGGATATCCTGACAACCACTTGGGATTTTCAATGTGCTATATATCATCCCATATGATCTGAGGACTAGACCTACCTTTAGTTCATTTCTCTAAGTTAAGATCTAAAAACGCACCTGTGTTTTCTGAACTTGGGTATATACTGTATTGACATGTAAGGACTACCACAGAAGTTACGTGCCTTAATCCTGAAATACTTTTGGTATTAAATCACAGTTAAGTAGAAATTCTGCTAACAGACTGTCTACAGAAACAAAACTCAAGAAAGTTTAACAATGCAACAGTGGCTATCAACCATTCTATCTTCTCAGTGATACAGGTGTTAAAGTATCTCTCCCCTTAGGTTAAGTCCCAACACATCTATGGTAAATACACATAAACAGAAATGAGCAGATTTTAATATGGTAAATGCAAACAACTTAATTCCAAAACATATGAACATACAGAATGGTTCTCTAACATATATCATGTTTTGATAGACAAAGAATGGAAAAAGTTTCTAAAATATGAAAAACTTTGATTTCCAAGACTAACTCTAGACTTACCTATAAATAAATATATTTTCAAATAGCCAGACTAAGATGCATTTTTTCCCTAAGTCTCATTAAATTCTGAATTCTGGATCCTGTTTCTCCTATCACCAATTCCTAATGTTAGATTAGGAATGTAAAAATTGGGGGGAAAAGCATCTGTTTTTAATTCAAAGCTATTGGGTATGGAAAAACTAATAACAGTTTTAACTATCTGTATCTGGGTTTATAAAACATGTGCCAACGTACATTTTTCCCTTGAAGATTGAATGCAACCATTGAAATGTTAGAATAAAAATCCATGGACTGGAAGGAATCTCTGATGACTACTGAAGAACCTTAAAGTTCCCATTGTGGCCAGGGGCTAAATGAAAAGAGATACTATACATCTAGAACACTAAATTACTAAGCAGCTGAGATTTCTTTCGTATTTGAAAGCAAATAATATAAAGTGGATAATGACTACAGTGGGTCTCAATTACCATTCTGCTACTTATTTAAGACTTGATTAACTTGGCAACTTTTACAAAAAATATTCACTTCACAACATGCAATTTAAAAAACAATAAATGTAACTATGCCACTGTTAGCAAGGCCAGCTTGCATACCAGAGTTGAGCATAAGAGTGCTTGCTTGCCTAGGGCTTAACATTCAAAGATATTTGTAATCTGTGTTTTAAAGTTAAATTTAATATGACTCAATTTTCCTTTTTTGTTCAATTCTACTTACAATTAAATGTCTTTAAGCTGTGCAAGCGATTACATGTGGGATTTTATTATTTCAACTGATCCATACACCCAGGAGATTTGGCAGCATAATTTAAGAGGAATGCTACCTAAAGGGATTGAGCTGTTGCTATCCTCTGTTCCACCCAAGCAATTCCAAGGACTAGACAGGGAGGGCAAGGGCAAGCTTGAGTAGGTAACCATTCATTCTGTTGTGAAGAAACCAGGAGGTACTTGATTTTCAAAAGACAATGTCAACTTCTGTTTCATACTACTTTCAGTATAATTTGGCTTGACTTTAATGGCATGTCCCTGATCTTAGGTAAAAAACCAAATTTGTTTAAAATTACTTGGATGATCTATGTTACTAATTTCTGAATTATGCCATCACTAACCCCCCCCCCCAAAATAAATAACAAAGAACAAAAAAAAAATAATAAAAAATAAAGCAAACCGAAAACCTCATTCTCTGTATCATACTTTAAAACAAAAATTAAAGTCCTTGTGCAAAAAGTTCTTGCTCAGGGCTGCCAACTTCTATTTTTAGCTTGAGTGACATCTAACATCTAAAAATATGAACTATGCTTTTAAAAACCATAACCTAAATCTCAGTATAGGATAGTACTTCTAAGTGGACCTATTGATACATTAGATATAATCAGTCTGTTTTCTTTTGAAAGTATCTGAGCAGAAACATCTTTGGTTAACTCTTTCCTCTACAGGCAAAATAAAATATTCTGACACAGTGAGACTGTTTATCTCTGGGTCTTGATGAGTTTGTAAATGCCATTTAGAAAAGGGGGTAACACAGTGGGAAGGCTGGAAGAAAAATTTGTCAGGGCCAGAGAGAGAGAGAGAGAAAACAGAAAACATTCAGTCGCCACACTGCCCTCATTGTCAGTTTTGACTGCCAGCACAGAAATGCGGGTAAGAAATAAAATCCCACACATACCACAGTTGTAGCTTCATCAGCTTTTCCAATGGTGACTAGTAGCACATTCCTGATGAGAGGGGTCAGGATTTTAAGCTGGCTACTTTTAGCATAATTTAGCTAATACAACATGAAAAAGGTAATGTATTAATTATCGCCCCCCTACTGTCCTCTACAAAAAAGTGACGTGAAAAAAAGAAAGTAGAATGACACTTTTAAAGAAGCACTTTAAAAAATCCACTTATGTCAGACCCATGATTATCATCCCAGTTATCCACTCTAACCGTAAGGACAGAACTGTGTGATTAATATGACAAATCACTGAACCAGTATTATAAGCATATCCCAGTCATTTTTCCCCTAACATTTTAAAATGAAAAATAACTTATCTTGGCTTGTTAAAGACTGCCAAACCTTGCATTACCTACAAGGAAGGCAAGAAGAATCTGAGGTGTCACATGCCAAGAACATACTTTCAGATAAATAAAGACAGGCAAGACCCAAGTGTACACGAGGCACACAATAGAAAAGCAATTTCGCCATCTGTGATCTTAAAATTACAAATGGAGAATGAGAAAGAATGAGTTTATATAAGCATATGTCTCTCTATATATTTATAAATATGTATATAATTTACCATGAAGACATGCAAATAGTGTTATAGCAACTATTATACAATATGATACAGAAGGATAGGTCTTCCAATATTACAGTTGCTTTAGATAAACAGCAAATACATCTTATCTATTGCATTCCTCTGTAGTGTTTACAACTGAAGAGAAATTAAGATTCCATACTAGGCTACATTTCTTATAAGAGACCTTATATACCTCTATATGTTTTTAGTTTTTTTTTTTAAAAAGCTCAACACAGATAAAGAGAACAAGATAAGTTCAGTGCAGCTTCAGGGCAGCTTTGATGCAGCATAGAATATGTTCACTTGGTGAGGAAATGTATTTCTTTCATTTTTTGCTTTCCAATTCAATAATATTAGGTTTGGCAGCAAATACAAGGTCAAACAGAAAGCACAGATGTTTGCTAGAAGGCAAATTTCAATAGTAAGCAGACCAATTTATCTGACCTTAATAAGGTCTTTACAACATAAAACACCTACAGAGTATAAAAGTACCTGTTTAAAAAGTCTGGTATACTTAATTTTACCCAATTCCTGTTAGCAGATGAGTAAGATTAAAACAATTATGATCCTCTGTACAGTTTCATAAATTGAAATTACATGGAAATCAAGCCAAGAGCCCAAAACAGAACTAAACTATAGGAGAAGTAATAAAACATTAAAAGAAAAATATTTAGGGTAAATTTATTTCCCCAGATATTCATTCCTTATTGGCCAAATGTATAAAATACAAAGTTTGAGGATTATAAACCTCAATAACATACCTAATTTCCTAATATTTTCCTTTCTAAATCTCTAAAATCACATTGCAAACCATTGTCCTTCCCTGGTATCATCTTAGAGGTTGACATTAGAAATAACTGGTATCTAGAAGACTTAAGGAAGCAGACTACTATGTTAGTTTTCCTTCTACAAGGAGGAAACTTACCAGGGTGGAAGAGGGCTCTTCTGTTGTGAAGGACATTGCACCACACTGTGGCCCTCTCCCCCTGAACACTAAAGCCTGCTAAGCAGTTCTAATTAGAATTTTCTTTTGTTCATGTAAGTTTCTCAGTTATTTTTCACAATAAAAATGTATTAGTATAAAAACTGTTGTTCCCTCCAAAATTATTAGGGGACTTAAAAAAAAAAGGATTTAAAATTCTATTTAAATCGGATTTAAAACTCTATTAGGATAAATTTTTAAGGTAAAAGAAAAGGGATCGGATCAGGCATGAAACAATGGTTTTAAAAAATGTGAAATCCAGGAAGGTTACTAGGAATGAAGCAAAGTAAAGGTGTGAATTCTCCATACACTGAATAAACACACACACCAAATATATGAGTACTGGCTTCTTGGCAACAGACTTCTTATACAATCTAATATCTGAGCAATGACTCTCCAGGGTTTAAAGTTTTGAATGAAAATATCAAACAAGAAATTTCACTTTTGCTATATAATCTTTGAGTAGAGGATTAAAAAATTAGGCAAAACCCCTTAAAATTCCATTCTGACTCCTATCCTAACTGCAGCTAAAAATGAGAACTCATTTATTGAGTTTCTCCTGCTTGGATTTTGCTGTATTGCCCCTTCCTATGCAAAGGCATTGATTTCTGATCTGCTTGCTGCTTGCCATAGGTAATTCCTTATCACACATTTATCCCTTCTTAGAAATAATTGATCATGTTACTTTCTTTTGCAAGAGAAGATTAACACTGATTTTTTTGAATAGACAGTACGGGGACACATGCATCAGGTTTAAGAGGAAGATCTCACACCTTTCATAGAGATGCAGCCCGGCTCCTATCTGCTGAGTTTACTGGCTGGCTTACTCTTCCCTGGAGGAGTTTTAGTGCTGGCTGAGTGGTGGTGGAGGCTGCCGGATCCTTTCAGGCCATTCTTGCTGGGTTTGCAATGCTCTTGTTGGCAGGACCTCCTAGAGGAGGAAGATCCTGAGTGGCTGGGAGGTGACTTGCTTCTCCCCAGATGTGGGGATGAACTCCTCTGGTCATGGTGGGGCCGTCCAGACCGAGATGGTGAGGAACTAGATGTGCGAGGCAATGATGAGCTTCGAGGAGAGGCACTGGGACTCCTGCGAGGGACAACTGGACTCTTGGGTGGTGTTTTTGGAATGTGAGGTGATCCTGGACTCTTGCACTGAGTAGTGCTCCGGGGTTTCTGAGATCCGTTTTGAAGAATTTGGGCCAGGCGGGAAAAAAGGTCTGAGTCAGAGTTACTACTTCCTAGGACTTTATATCTGCGTAACCTTAAAAAGAACAGAGAAGACATGTTTTCATTTTAATTCATATGTCAAGCATGCCTAAAAGTCAGCATGTCTCAAATCATAATCTGTATGATATGTGTTGAAATCTAAAAATACAGTAATAGGACACAGAGTTATTCTTTCACATACTTAATTATATGACACCTGAACAAGTTATTCAACCTTTCCCAGCCTTCAAAAGGAATACCACCTATATCACAGGGCCACTGAGTAGACCAAGTGCAGGAACCCAAGTATTTAGAGGAGTATGTGCCATGCAAAAGCACTTAAATAATGCTAGTTGCCTTCCTCTTGTGGCATGCTTGGTCTACTAATTTTAGTATTAACTTAATCAATTGTCTCTAGCTTGTTAGTACATGTGAGTGTGAACCACATTGTGTAAGGCTGCTAGGGCAGGATTCTGCAAACTTTAAATCCCACAATGTTAAGTCTTCCCACTATACTCACCAACAAGCAGGAACTACAGATTAAAGTATACTCTAACCTCACTCTCTGGACCTCAGTTTCTGCCTCTGTCAGTGGCCTGGGATTCAGGAGAGGCAGGTGTGGGCACTGACTGCCTACCTTACTGGCAACTGAGGTTAGGCCTCAAAATTCTAAATCTAGACAGTATTCATATGAATATCAATGTCTTCTCTACCATAAATGTCCTTCTGGTTTGGCCTAAGAATCAGATAAAATGGTATATATAATTGTTTTATAAATTATAAAGCACTCTATAATAATACTTTAGTGGTAATAATAATGTAATAAGGGGCCTTAGGGCCTTTTAAATAATAAAACTAGGGTACTTAAAAGTGTATAGCAAAGGAACATACAAATGACTCCAAAAAGATCTCCATGTTTTGGCTCGGTGCCTATAGGTAAGCAGCTAGCGCTCCAGCCACATACAACAGAGCTGGTGGGTTCGAATCCAGCCCGGGCCTACCAACCAGTAATGAAAACTACAACCAAAAAATAGCTGGGCTTTGTGGCGGGCACCTGTAGTCCCAGCTACTTGGGAGGCTGAGGCAAGAGAATCGCTTAAGCCCAAGAGTTGGAGGTTGCTGTGAGCTGTGACCCCACTGCACTCCACCCAGGGCAACAGCTTGAGACTCTATCTCAAAAAAAAAGAAAAAAGATCTCCATGTTTCTATGGGAAGTAAGTACTGAGATATCACTACTTTGAAAAAAGGGTCACTATATATAATAATAAAATTTAGATGGATTAAAAAAATCGACATATAAAACACAAAACTATAAAGATATCAGAAGACTCTGATACCTTAAACAAACATTGTAGGTGGTGCCTGTGGCTCAAAGGAGTAGGGCACAGGCCCTCTATGCCGGAGGTGGCGGGTTCAAATCCTGCCCTGGCCAAAAACTGCAAAAAAAAAAAAAAAAATTTTAGGTTGGAGGGGTCTTCCTAAAGATGAGGTAAAATACAATGCATTAAAAAAACTGATTCCATGAACACTAACTTTTCTATCAAGCAAAAGGCACCATAATCCAATTTAAAATTCAAAAACAGGCTAGGATAAAATATCTTCAACATATTTTTCAGAAAAGGGTATTAATAATTAAAAAAAGTAACCCTAGAATGTCTGACAAGATCATTGCCAGCAACTCATAAAGCATGTTGAGTAAAAATATGTATGAAAGACTTGTCTCATGAATAATCAAATACAAACTAAAACAATGAGATTATCTTCTGGTCAGACTGACTCAAAAAAATTCTTTTAAAGTGATATTGCCAATTGCTGGTAAGAGTGTAGAGAAGAAAGCTCATATACCATTGATATGAGGATAAATTATCAAAACACACTTTGGGAGAGGGCACTTTGAATATATAAAAATTTCAAATATACAAACCCTAACAATTATACTTTTAGGCATCTATCATTTAGAAATGTGGGCAAAATACTAACATGAAGCCAGTAGAAGATCTAACACATGGTCACATCAGAGAAAACTCAATTAAATTCACGTGAGGGGAAGGCTGGTGGGGGGGGGGAAGGGAGAGGAGGGGACTGGCTTGCTTCCACTTTATAAGCGCAATGTAAGGGAATATGGCACACCTTTTGGGTGTGGGACATAACTACAAGAGGGACTCTACCCAACAAATGGAAATATTGTAACCTAGTTGTTTATAGCGTCCTATGAACCTAAAATAAAATTTTTAAAAAGAATAGGAGGCTGAGGCAAGAGAATCACTTAAGCCCAAGAGTTTGAGGTTGCTGTGAGCTGTGATAACATAGCACTCTACCAAGGGTGACATAGTGAGACTCTGTCCCCACCAAAGAATAAAAAAATTAAAAAAAAGAAATGTGGGCAAAGATGCCTGAAAAATCTACATGCAAGGTTATTCTCTGCAGTACTATTTAAAAAAGCAAAAATGGGCAGAGTGTGGTGGTGATGTGGTGGCTCATGCCTGTATGCCAGCCTGGATGACAGAGAGAGACCCTGTCTCTCTTTTTTTTTTTTTATATGAGTTCAACACCTGGGGAGACTCGGTCTCTTAAAAAATTAAAAAATAAATAAAAGGAAATAAATGTCCATTAATATGGAAATGGTTTCATAATTTATAATATATCTATATCATCAATAATTTTTTTTTCTGGCTGGGCACAGAGGCTCATGCCTATAATCCTAGCACTCTGAGAGGCCAAGGCAGGACGACTGTTTAAGCTAAAGAGTTTGAGGCTCGGTGCCTGTGGCTCAACAGGCTAAGGAGCCAGCCACGTACACCTGAGCTGGCAGGTTCAAATCCAGCCCGGGCCCGCCAAACAACAATGATGGCTGCAACCAAAAAAAATGTCTGGGCGTTGTGGCACACGCCTGTAGTCCCAGCTACTTGGGAGGCGGAGGTAAGAGACTCACTTGAGCCCAGGAATTGGAGGTTGCTGTGAGCTGTGATGCCACAGCACTCTATCCAGGGTGACAGCTAGAGGCTCTGTCTCAAAAATAAATAAATATATAAAATAAAATGTTAAAAAAAAAAAAAAAAAGAAAGGAGTCTGAGCCCAGCCTGAGCAAGACTGAGACTGCCTCTACTAAAAATAGAAAAATTAGCTGGCTATTATGGCAGGCTCCTGAAAAATTAGCTACTAGGGAGGCTGAGACAGGAGGATCATTTGAACCCAGGAATTTGAGGTTCCTATAAGCTAGGCTAATGCTTTGGCACTCTAGCCTGGGGCAAATAACTATTTTTCTTTTTGTAGACCCCAAGATTTATAGGGAAGCACAAAGTATTTACATAGCATTTTTTTCAAAGGAGATAGTGGTGAGAGGTAGGGGTTCTGTTTTATTTTTCTGCATGTGGGAGAGACAGGGTCTCTCTCTGTCATCCAGGCTGGCATACAGTCACATGATCACAGGTCACTGCAGCCTCAAACTCCTGTGCTCCTAACTACTTTTCCTAGCACAATTTATTGAATAGGACTTCCTTTCCTCAATGTGTAAATACATTGTTGTCGAAGATCAGCTGGCTGTAGGTAG
The DNA here is from genome assembly GCA_963574655.1 of Perodicticus potto. Classification (NCBI taxonomy): domain Eukaryota; kingdom Metazoa; phylum Chordata; class Mammalia; order Primates; family Lorisidae; genus Perodicticus; species Perodicticus potto. The sequence goes on along the minus strand of CAUYRH010043427.1, from coordinate 8,854 downwards.
ATAGTTTCAAAAACGTACTGGGAAAACTGAATAGCCACATGCAAAAGAATGAAACCGGATCCCTACCTCTTACCACTCACAAAAATTAATTCAAAATGAATAAAAGACTTAATCTAAGGCTCCAAATCATAAGAATTCTAGAGGAAAATGTAGGAAAAATGCTTCTAGATATGGGCCTAGGCAAAGAATTTATGACTAAGACAATAATGGCAATCATGACAACAACAAAAATTAATAAATGGCATTTGATTAAACTAAAAAGCATCTACACAGCTAAGGAAACAACACAGCAAACAGACACCCTATAGAATGGGAGAAAATATTCACAAGGTACACATCTGATAAAGGGCTAATATCCAGAATTTACAAAGAACTCAAGCAAATCAGCAAGAAAAAACAAATAACCCTATAAAAAGTGGGCAAAAGACATGAATAAAAGTTTCTCAAAAGAAGAAAGACAAATAGCCAATAAACATATGAAAAATGCTCAATGTCATTAATCATCAAGGAAATGCAAATTAAAACCACAGTAAGATATCACCTTATGCCGGTTAAAATAGCTTTTACTATAGAGTCCAAATATAATAAGAAACTGGTATGGATGTAGAGCGAAAAGAATGCTTACACACTGTTGGTAGAACAATAAATTAGTATAATCCTTATGGAAAACAGTATGGAGATTTTTCAAAGAACTAAAAGGAGACCTATCATTTGATCCAGTAATCCCCACTATTGATTATCTACCCAAAGGAAAAGAACACTTTTCATCAAAAAGACACATGTACTCAAATGTTTAGTGTAGCACAATTCACAATTGCAAAGATGTGGAATCAACCCAAGTACCCATTAATTTATAAGTGGAAAAAAGAAAAAATAATAAAAATAAAAAAATTTATAAGTGGATTAAGAAAATGTGGTATATGTACACCATGGAGTAGTACTCACCCATAAAAAAGATGAATTAATAGCTTTTGCAATAACCTGGATGGACCTGAAGACCATTCTCCTAAGTGAAATACCTCAAGAATGGAAAAACAAACACCACAAGTACTCACTATTAAATTGGAACTAACCAATGAGCACAGAGGGAAGTACAACTCAATAGAAATCAATCTAGGGGGAGGGGGGAAGAGTGGAAGGGCAAAAACCTACCTAATGGTTACAATGAACACCATTTGGGTGATGGGCAAACCTGTAGCTGGGATGCAAGCATTACAACAGTAATGTAACCTAAAACATTTGTTTCCTCCTTAATATTAATATTTTTAAATTTTAATAAAGCCAAAGGAGGAGGAGAAAGAGGGAGATAAGTCTATATATACCAATATAAAAAGACTGAGATAATTAAATTAAAAAGAATATTATAAGATCCCATTTTTATTAAAAAAATTCCAACCCTTTCCATGGAGAACAGAGCTTTGTGGAAAGAATTAAAAAAAAATTCCAACCTTCCAACCTGTGTATATGTTTGAGTAGGAAGATGAACATGGCTTTACCTAATATATTTCTGTATTATTTAAATTTTTTTTTGTAGAGACAGTCTCACTTTATTGCCCTGGGTTGAGTGCCGTGGTGTCACACAGCTCACAGCAACCTCCAACTCCTGGGCTTAGATGATTCTCTTGCCTCAACCTCCCGAGTAGCTGGAACTACAGGCGCCCGCCACAACGCCCGGCTATTTTTCTGTTTTGCAGTTCGGCCAAGGCCAGGTTTGAACCCGCCACCTTTGGTATATGGGGCCGGCGCCCTACTCGATGAGCCATAGGCGCTGCCCCTTATTTTAAATTTTTTATAACAACCATGGGGGGGGGGTGTTGTAATTTACAAATATCAATATTTTTAAAGTTATAATAATCTGTTCATTAATACGGTTCTAAATAGAAACTGTATTTTCTTTCTTTTTTTTTTTTTTTTTTTTGAGACAAGAGCCTCAAGCTGTCACCCCTTGGATAGAGTGCTGTGGCATCACAGCTCACAGCAACCTCCAAATCCTAGGCTCAAGCGAGTCTCCTGCCTCCACCTCCCAAGTAGCTGGGACTACAGGCGCCGCCACAATGCCCGGACATTTTTTGGTTGCAGTGGTCATTGTTGTTTGGCGGGCCCGGGCTGGATTCAAACCCGCCAGCTCAGGTGTACATGACTGGTGCCTTAGCCACTTGAGCCACAGGCGCTGAGCCTAGAAACTGTATTTTCAATGTATTTTGGACTTGGCAATTGTTAATCACTCTCATGGGTCAACAAGTTACTGATGTTCTCTCTGAATTTTCTTTCCTCCTACTTCCCTACTACCTATTTACTCTGCCAAGTGACATGAAACTCATTTTGTTTAAGCACACCCTCATGGACCTCACAGTAAAATCTGAGGATTGGAGCAAAATAATTCCTCCGTGCTAAAACCTAAGTGGGAAAGTTCCAGAGCCCACATGAGTTCTGGGCTGGTCAGTTCTATAATGTCTGGTACAATGTCACACACTTGGCTCGGTTACAAACTGGTACTTTTAGAAGACAGAGAAAAGTGCTAAATAATAAGTAATAATTAAGATTTGTTTATGTTGCTTTCCAAAATAGCTCAAGCACAGATAGATCATCTTCATTAACCATAAGTGCCAACTAGAAAAAAAAGGGAATGCGTGAATATTGTACATGGAATTACCTTTTAAAAATCTGTTAAATGACCACTGTTAACTCATTACCATTCTTCCTGTGGAAGTCTAGTTTCAGTAACTCTTCAAATCCAACATTCAATTACCCTCAGACCTGAATATCTAATCTAGGGCAAGTAAAAACTAAACTTACTTGATGAATGATACAAATACAATCTCACCTTAATACACTTAAGAAATCTTTGTAATAGGTGGAGGCCTACTGCTAGTTATACTGTGTAGAACAGGATATGATTTTCATGTAAATGTATTTTGATTTCACTTGCAGGAGTATCCAATTGCAACCTGTGGCTGGCTATGAATGCTTATCTAAGAGTTGTCTTGGGCCAGACATTAAATACACAAATACCAATTAAAGCTAATCAGCAAAAAAAAGGTTCATGCATAATTTTCATGATATCCACTACTACAGATAAGCATTCATAGACAGCCACAGACCGTAGTTGTATACCCCCGGAAGACCATTCTGCTTTATTAAGAATGGCTCCAAGGAATGCACTCTTAACTGACTTATCACCTCCAAATATTTTTCTCTCTTACTCAAAATATAAACATTCTATAGTCAAATATATCATGAGAATATTTAAATTTAAAAGTATACTATAGGCTGGGTGCTACGGCTCACACCTATAATCCTAACACTTTGGGAGGCCAAGGTGAGAGGACTACTTGAGCTTGGGAGATTGAGACCAGCCTGAGCAAGAGTGAAACCCCCATCTGTACAAAAAATAGAAAAATTTAGCACTCTGGAAGGCCGAGGCAGGTGGATTGCTCTGAGCTCACAGGTTCAAGACCAGCCTGAGCAACAGCAAGACCCCATCTCTAAAAAAATAGCTGGGTGTTGTGGTGGGTGCCTATAGTCCAAGCTACTTGGGAGGCTGAGGCAAGAGAATCACTTAAGCCCAAAAGTTGGAGGTTGCTGTGAGCTACGATGCCACAGCACTCTACGGAGGGTGACAAAGTAAGACTCTGTCTCACAAAAAGAAAAAGAAAAATTCGCTGGGCATGGCATTACACATCTGTGGTCACAGCTACTCAAGAAACTAAGGCAGGAGGATTGCTTGAGCCCAAGAGATTGACACTGCAGTGAGTTATGAGGACACTACACTCTAGCCTGGGTGATAGAACCAGATCTAAAATTATGGCTCGGCGCCTGTGGCTCAACGGGCTAAGGCACCAGCCACGTACACCTGAGCTGGCGGGTTCGAATCCAGCCCGGGCCCACCAAACAACAATGACGGCCGCAACCAAAAAATGGCCAGGCGTTGTGGCGGGCGCCTGTAGTCCCAGCTACTTGGGAGGCAGAGGCAGGAGACTCGCTTGAGCCCAGGAATTGGAGGTTGCTGTGAGCTGTGATGCCACAGCACTCTATCCAGGGTGACAGCTTGGGGCTGTGTCTCAAAAAGAAAAGAAAAAGAAAAAGTGGGACCTGTAATCCCAGCGCTGTGGGAGGCTGAGACGGGTGGATTTCCAGTGCTCAGAGAGTTCGATATCAGTATAAGCATGAGTGAGCCAGAGTAAAAGACCCCGTCTTTACCACCAGGAAAGAACACCGCTGGGCCTTGTGGTGAGCGCCTGTAATCCCAGCTACTTGGGAGGCAAACAGCCCCCGCATCATTACAAGGAAGGACAATGGAAAAAAAAAACAAGGAAACTAAGAAAAGTAAAAGAAAAAGTGCTACGTATCTCATTGCTGAATATCACTACGGTTGCCATACGCAAGAAGAGTACTTTAAAGGTGCACTTTTTCCAGGATGAGTTTGAGAACTTAATTATCCAACGTAGTAGTACTGAAAGTTATTCTCTTTATAATTAAAATGGGAAATAAAGGCCAGGCACAATGGCTCACACCTATAATCCTAGCACTCTGGGAGGCTGAGGCAGTGGATTGCTTGAGCTCACAAGTTTGAGACCAGCCTGAGCAAAAAGCAAGACCCCAGTTAATCCTGAGTTCGAGGTTGCCGTGAGCTATGACACCATGGCACTCTACCCAAGGTGACAGCTTGAGACTCTGTCTCCAAAAAAAAAAAAAAGGAATAAAGTTAATATGCAATTTAAAATTTTACATTTAAAATTTAAAGGTAGGTCAAGGATTTTCCCCACATTATTTTTGGAGAAGATCTTTATTGCCAAACTGTATACAGGCTCTAGAAACATATTTTTTATTTCTCAGTATCTACCTGAGAAGATAAAACTAGTCATGTCTCATGCTCTCATGCCTATCTAATCAACATATTTTTGGGATTTGATCTGAAAGCGATAGTGGATCTATATATTTCATTGTTTTATGTTCTTCTTGACTTCCCTCATCCTTAGGCTATACCAACTGTCCAAAGCTGGGAAGCTGTGTGTTCCAGCCATGAATGTCAATGACTCAGTCACCAAACAGAAATTTGACAACCTCTACTGTTGCCGTGAATCAATTCTTGATGGGTAATGTTTATTATCTTTACGATGATCTTGAGTTGTAGTTCTGATTTTCTTTTAGGTTTGCTTATTTCTGGAAATGATTCATGTAGCATCTTTAGATAACATTTCCATTAAACCAAAGCTTTGTAACTTCATAAATTAAAATTACATTATTTTTATTTTCTTCTTTGTATCTTTTATTTCCAAGTTTATACATTCAAAACATTATATAATAAATATATGTTGCTTTTATGTTCAAAACTTGCCGTGTAATCTACATTTTCTTCTCTTCTACACCACTCCTAACAAAAGGAGAAAAAAGGGAAAAAAATCACATGTAGAATTAATTGGATGGCAAGGAGTGAGAAAATATGTGTTTCATTCAACTTTTCTTTCTAGTTATTAAATTCTTTTGCTAGGAGAGAAACTAGACTTTCTTTCAAAATAAAAAACAAACCAAAAAAAGACCCATGTAAACAAAAAGACTTAATACTAATCTCAAGGGAAAAATCAGAAAATTTTTCTGATTTGATGTTTTTTTCCCCCCCTCTAGACTTAAAAGAACAACAGACATGATGTTTGGTGGAAAGCAAGTAGTGGTCTGTGGTTACGGAGAGGTAAAGTTTAACCTTTCATTTATTAGGTGTTTCAAATGCTGAAATAGTCTAGAATTTTTCATTTGTATGGACATAAGAATACATTCATTGGCTCGGCGCCTGTGGCTCAACGGGCTAAGGCGCCAGCCACGTACACCTGAGCTGGCGGGTTCGAATCCAGCCCGGACCTGCCAAACAACAATGACGGCTGCAACCAAAAAATGGCCAGGCGTTGTGGCGGGTGCCTGTAGTCCCAGCTACTTGGGAGGCTGAGGCAGGAGACTCGCTTGAGTCCAGGAATTGGAGGTTGCTGTGAGCTGTGATGCCATAGCACTCTATCCAGGGTGACAGCTTGAGGCTCTGTCTGCAAAAAAAAAAAAAAAAGAATACATTCATTACCACTTTAGAATGAGAAACTAAATAACTTTGGAGCCCTCTAGTTAAAGTAAAGCCTTTCTTTTACCTTTGCATCTTTGCCATTTTTCTTTAAGTCAATTTTCTGACTTGTTCCAGAACCATCGTTTGTAATGTTCTTTTCGCTTGTGTTTTGATTATAAATCGTGAGTGTGGGTGTTCTTACTTGCTCATGAATGTGATAAGCAGGAGCCAGGGGGTTGTTTATGAACTGTATTCATATATTTGTTTTTCTTACTTTTCCCTGAGCACGAATCTATTCAGTGAAATTCCTTTTGGGGGCAGAATGTAGGGGTGCTCTTTACAGAAGCTTTGGAAAACTGTTTTGTCATTGACTTTCCTAATAGGTATGTTCTTCCCCCTCTTCAGGTGGGGAAGGGTTGCTGTGCTGCCCTCAAAGCCATGGGCTCCATTGTGTATGTAACAGAGATTGACCCCATCTGTGCCCTGCAAGCCTGGTAAGCATGCCAAGGGAGACTTGCTCCTCCTGTATGCTGCCATCCGACATGTGATCTTGGAGCTGCTCCAAAGAAGGGCCTAGTTAATGCTACATTTTATCTTAGAGGGGCTCAGCTCCTCAGAGAGGCCGCCACTAATGCCAAGTTTCTCTTTCAAAGATCAAGGAGCTCTGCTCTGATGGAGCAGAGAATATCAGAAAAGCTAAAATTTAGAATTCCTGTGGAAATAGTAGCAGGGTATGCTTTGAGCCAGAGAAAAAGTAGCCCCTTACCTCTTCTGTATGTAATCCCTGCCTCTTTGAAAACAATGATCAGAAAAGAAATAGGCTGATATGGGATGTCTTCTGATGTGATATACTGAAAAAAGCCTTTTTGTATCTAATTGAATCTAATTTTGTATTTTCTAATTTTTGTATCTACCTGAATCTAATTGTGAGGAACTATCAGTCAAGTCCAAATTAAGGGTAAAATCTGCTAACCCTGATTGAAAGGTATATGAGAAGGGTTTGTACTGTTCTTACAATTCTTAAATTTGAAATTATTCTACAATTAAAAAATTGGAGGCTTGGCGCCTGTGGCTCAACAGGCTAAGGCGCCAGCCACGTACACCTGAGCTGGCGGGTTCAAATCCAGCCCAGGCCCGCCAAACAACAATGATGGCTGCAACCAAAAAATGGCCGGGCGTTGTGGCGAGCGCCTGTGGTCCCAGCTACTTGGGAGGCATAGGGAAGAGACTCGCTTGAGCCCAGGAATTTGGAGGTTGCTGTGAGCTGTGATGCCTCAGCACTCTATCCAGGGTGACAGCTTGAGGCTCTGTCTCAAAAAAAAAAAAAATTGGAAAAAGAATAGTTCCTTTTTCATCTGTAACATGTAGGTAATCATAGCTACTTCACAATAAGAATGATTGTAAGAATTCATTAAAACAATAATTATGTATTACATAATATATAAGGTACAAAGCTGCTTTCACATAATGCATGCTCACTAAATGGTAGCTATTATTAAAATTGTCTCTTGCTACCCTTAGCAGGATGGGAAATACTGTTGTTCCTGAAAACTATACAGAGTCCTAGTGTTTATAGCCTGGATACCAACCCAGTCTTTGCTATCAACCCTCTAGAGCAGTGATTTTCAACTGGTGTGCCATGAGAGGATCTTAATAATAATAATAAAAAAATTATTTTCAAAAGAAGTTCAAAGCACAGAAAATAGATTCTTTTTTATCCCTTTTTTGATCAACATAATTTAAGTGTACACAGAAGTTTATAGGTTCAAGTGTGCTGTGAGATTTAAAAAAGGATTGAAAAGCCCTTCTGTAGAAGAGTATTCCCAAGATAAACTGAAACACTGCATAAACCTTTTACCATAATCATTTCCCCCTGTCTTCCTCACACATCTTAGCTATAAACCAACGGATTTCCTCAATAGAGTTGGGACTTTATCTGAGTCAAGTTTCCTGCACACAAGGGGAACCATCACCCTTCTAGTGTTCTCAGAGTTTATTATAGAAATTTGAACATGCTTTAATACTGATTGCAATATATTCAAATTATCCTATTGAGGCCAGGCATGGTGGCTCATACCTGTAATCCTAGCACTCTGGGAGCCCAAGGAGGGTGGGTTGCTTGAGCTCAGGAGTTCAAGACCAGCTTGAACAAGGGTGAGACCTTGTCTGTACTAAAAATAGAAAAACTAGCCGTGTGTTGGATGGGCACCTGTAGTCCCAGATAGATACTCAGAAGGCTGAAGCAAGAGGATCACTTGAGCCCAAGAGTTTGAGGTTGCTGTGAGCTGTGATGCCATGGCATTCTATCCTGGGGCAACAGAGTGAGACTCTGTCTCAAAGTCTGCTTTTAGAAGCACATGGACAGATAACCACTATGCAGTGTAGTAAGTGCTGACATGGAGATAAATATCACATGCTTCCGTAGGAGCACAAAGGAGAAATTTCTAACTGGAGAGCAAGGGGACAGGGTAGAAAGAGCTGTCAATAGAACTGAGTCTTGAGACATGTCTAAATATTTTCTTAGTTTGGAGGTATATTCCAGTTAGAGGGAACATGTGCATAGTCTCTAATGAAGAAGCTAGCACAGCATGTCTAAGAAGCTGGAAATATTTTATTTTATTTTATTTTAATTAATTTATTTATTTATTTATTTTTTTTTTGAGACAGAGTCCCAAGCTGTCACCCTGGAGAGAGTGCCGTGGCATCACAGCTCACAGCAACCTCCAATTCCTGGGCTCAAGCGAGTCTCTTGCCTCAGCCTCCCAGGTAGCTGGGACTACAGGCGCCCGCCACAACGCCCAGCCATTT
>CAUYRH010043426.1:0-20079 GCA_963574655.1 Perodicticus potto | reverse complement strand
TGTGACCTAAGATGTGATCAATTTTGGAGTATGTTCCATGGGCTGATGAGAAGAATGTGTATTCAATTTTATTAGGATGAAATGTTCTGTAGATGTCTGTTAAATCCAGTTGTTGAATGGTTAAGTTTAAATCTAAACTTTTGTTACTTAGCTTCTTCTTAGAGGATCTATCCAACCCTGCTAAAGGAGTATTAAAATCTCCAACTACTATGGAGCTGGAGGAAATCAAGTTACTCATGTCTATTAGAGTTTTTCTTATAAATTGAGGTGCATTCTGATTGGGTGCATAAACATTAATTATTGAAATCTCATCATATTGAATATTACCTTTAACAAATATGAAATGACCATCTTTATCCTTCCTTATTTTGGTTGGTTTATCCTATTGTATCTGCAAATAAGATTGCAATGCCTGCTTTTTTCTGTTTTCCATTTGCCTGGAATATAGATGACTATCCCTTCACCTTGAGTCTAAATTTATCTTTTAAGGTAAGGTGAGATTCTTGTATGCAGCAGATATCTGGCCTGAGTTTTTGTATCCAGTCAGCCAAGCTGTACCTCTTTAGAGGACAATTTAAGCAATTCACATTAATAGAACATATTGATAAATCTGTAGAAAATGTAGTGGGCATTTTTAATCCTTTCATCACTGTGGAAGTTAGAATTTTGTAAGAAGTTTCTGAGTGAGAAAACTTTTATGGTGGAGGATGATGCTGGTTATTATGGAGGATAGGTTTGAGAATATCCTGGAGAGGTGGTTTAGTTAGAGCAAATTTATTCAACATGTGGATGTCATTAAAGTATTTAATTTCTCCATTGTAGATGAAACTCAGTTTAGCTGGGTACAGGATCCTGGGTTGAAAGTTCTTTTGTTTTAGGAGATTGAAAGTCGATGCCCATTCTCTTCTGGCTTAAAAGATTTGATCAGAGAGATCTGCAGTTATTCTAATATTCTTCCCCTTGTAGGTAATAGATTTCTTGTGTCTGGTTGCTTTCAGAATTTTCTCTTTCATATTAACTTTAGTGAACTTAATTATGATGTGCCTTGGGGATGTCTTATTTAGGGTGAGTAGTGCTGGGGTTCTGAAACTGTCTGCTATCTGAATTTCAGAATCTCTTGGCATGTCTGGAAAGTTCTCTTTCATAATCTCATTAAGAAGAGACTCTGTGCCTTGTGATGCCACTTCATCATTTTCAGGTATCCCTATGAGGCGAGTATTGGTTTTCTTTGAGTTATCCCAGAGCTGTCTGAGAGAATGATCCGTTTTTGCCTTCCATTTCTCTACCTCTTTGTATGTTTGGGAGGTATTCAAAAACTTTGTCTTCCATGTCAGAAATCCTTTCTTCTCTGTGCTCCATTCTGTTACTGAGGGATTCTACTTTGTTTCTCAGATCTTTAAGGGCTGCAACTTCTTGTCTCAATGTGTCAAAATCTTTGGTCATTTGGTCTTTGAATTCCTTGATTTCTTGAGACCATTTTTGAAATGCTCCCAGAATTTCTAATTCCAATTTTCCTCTATTTTATTGATCTTGTTTGCAATCCAAATTCTGAATTCGATTTCTGACATCTCAGCCATCTGTTTATGCATAGGATCATCATTTGTGTCCGCCAAATTCTTCCTTGGGGGGGTTGATCTACTCTAGTTGTTCATGTTTCCAGAGCTTTTCTGCTGATTCCACCCCATATTTATTTTGCACTGTTTGGCTGGATGAGTAGGTAAGGATAAGTTGGGTTGGTGGTTCTAGGAGTAGTGATTGACCAGTCCTTTTCCTGTAAGCTGGGACTGGTGTTTGTACCTTTTCCCCTAGAGTTTTGCCATCCCATACTTTCCTACTGCCTGTGAAACTGGGGGCCTTCTAGATGTGGTGGGGTTAAGTGGCTCTGTCTTATTTTCAGCTGGTCTCTGTCTTCCCCTAGAGAATCGGTTACTCTGTGTTGGAATATAGCTGTGGAGAAATACCAGCAGTTAGGTCACCACACCCCCCACAGACAACAATTGGAAAAGGAAAATCAAACCTTCCCACTATGACACACCCAGTGTACCATGTTGGAAAGTCCTCGGGTGATTGGCCCAGTTGAAGAGGTCCCAATCAATTGTCCCAGCCAGTACCAACCTCAAATCAAAGAGTTGGAAAGTCTCTGGTGACTAGATAGCAGGAGTCTGCTGGCAGCTCTAGTATAACTCACTTCAGGGCTCTGTGAGCTCAGGAGGGCCCCCTAGCCAGTAAATTAGTCTAGGAAGGTTGATGCCTCCTTCCCCACCTTGCCCCTCTGTCACACCCAGTCTCTGGTAACCCTGCAGGGCTGTGATCCAGTTCCCTCCAATGAGCAGATGCTCTAGAGGTTTGTGCCTGCCTAGGTCACAAGAGACTCTGTGGCTCCTCGGCTAGTCCAACAGTTTCTGTCGGTGTTGGCAGGGGGGAGGTGAGGCCTGACACCCTGAGTACTTGATAGGGGCTGAGGTGATTCACTCAGTTCCAGCCCTGTTCCCAATAGATGTTGCTGATAGAACAGGACAAGTTCGCAGAATTTCTGCCCTGTGGAAGAGATGCTGGGCTGCTAATATTCCTGACTCAGTCAGTGAACTTCAGCCCTTTGTCTCAGCTGTCATCCCTGAGGGCCAGGCATGGCTGAAATTTAGCAAAGCTTTCTCAGTGTGTATATTCTAATCCCTGCGCCCTGCCCCAGCTGATCCCGGTACCGCCTCAGGCATATCCTTCATTCCCGAGTCCTGCCCCTCTGCCACAGGACCTCTCTGCCAGATGGCTGCCCCTGGAGAAGCTGGCTTCCCCTGGCCACCTGGAGAGAGTGGGAGTGTCTCTTCAAAACATCTCCACAGGTGCGAGGCCCACAGCCATCGCTCTGCTGCTGCTTGGTGCCTCAAGGGACCACCTCTCCAGTTCGGCCTCCTCTCGGCTCACTTTCCTCTCACCACTCCTGAGCCGGAAAAACAGCACAGATCAACAACAGTCCACACCCCGTCCACACCCCTCAAGAAAATGTCCAAGAATCTGGACTCCATGGGGGACAGTCCTCCAAACCTCAGGGTGAGAGTGGAGGGGAGTGCCGGGAGTTCAAACTTGCAGGTAGAGACTATATACAGTTTTATACAGTTTTATGCCTGGCAGGAGAGTGCCATGGCACCCTAGTAGGGGAAGGAGGTCCGGTTTTCAAAGGGTCTCTTCCATGGGGTAGAATGGGAGGACATCTCAACTCTGCTCGCTTGTTTGTATGGAGGTATGGAGTATGCTGAGAGCCAATCTCATGGGGGGACGGAACTCCTGTCCACTTGGTGATGTGTTCTGTACCTTTTATTTATATCCTTGGGGTCACAGGTTGCTCCAGCAGGGTTGATGTGCGTTGTTTGACCTTTTTTGGCTCAGTTCCAAACCGTTGGCTTTCTTGCTAAATTTCTGTCCTTTAACTCTCCTTCTGGACAGGAGCGTCTGCAGAAAGCTGGCTACAGACTGCCATATTGGCTCTTCCCCTCATCACTGCCTAATTTCAAGAGTATCTCTTACATCTTATCTCCTGCGTGAAGTATAGAGGTGAAACATTCACTAGCTCGTAATAAATTCACCTATTGCTCTTCTTTCTGATATGTGGGCATAGATGTTCATGCACAACTTAGATTTACAGAAAAGATTTACAGAAAAGGAAGAATGGCACTTTTAAAATGCTGTGCTATAGCAGTCTCTCAAGATATAAAGTAGATGTAGTTCTGACAGGGAGGGCTGAGCATGCTATATCCCATTAAGTCACTTTTTTATGTTGCCATAATTCTAGTGGAATGACAGAACAGCACTGAATTGAGATTATCAGGCCTAGGGTGTCTCCTCCCTGTTTCACCATCACCTGCTTCATGTCATATAATACAACAACCTTAACAGATAAGAACAGATAAGCACGATCACTCTCTCCTTTCTTACTTGTCAGGAGTGAATCACAGGAAGGTTAAATAATTTGCCTAGTGCCATGCAAAGTAATTAAGTGGCAACACTGGGATGCAAGCCTAAGTTATTTTGCCTCCATCGCCTATGTTTTTAAACTACTCAGCTGTATTACAAGTCCTGAGGCTGTCAGAATTGACCTAATTAGTTGTGGGAGACAGTAATAGGGGAGAGGAAAGCCTTGGGCTTGGCTGCTTCCCACAGTAAAAGTCCCTTTCCTGTTCCAGCAGCAGCAGATATGGAGGGTCCACCATAGAGCCCAGGAAAGTTGTTTGCAGTCCTTTCCTGCATGTCTGGGTAGTCCAACTGGTGTAAGTCACACTGCTTCCCATTTGGTACCTGGGCTGTCTTGACCATATGCAGAGAATTTATTGCTTCTCACCATAGGGAGTCTGCAGTGCTATCCCAAGGCAGTAAGCAAGCTGCAGGATGTTACCTTTTGTTTTGAAAAATTGGTGACAAAATAGGAGAAAACCAAGAGATTGGATCAGACATTGGTGTTCAGTTCTGTCATTGAGGAGTAACAGCAGCACTAAGACCAGAGAAAAACAAATCAAGGGGGAATAGCTCTGGCAAAAAGCTCACACAAATTTGCAAGCCACTGAGTCTCCAACCAAAGCGGACGCTCCCCTACCCCCGTGGTGGTGGTGGTACTAATGCAGTCACACATAAACCCTTCTCCCTCCTCCTTACTCTCCTCCTAAGACTAAGGACCTCATTAGCCCTATCCCAGACAGAAATTCTCACCAATGGACCCTAACTCCCCCCACAGCTATGGAATTTGCCCACCCCCAGGGCCTTCCATAAAAGGGATCTCTAACTGCCCCTGGACACAGATTCCACCTTTGCACAGCACTAAAGACCTCCCCTTTCAATAAGCCTTTCCTGAACATCTCCACTCCTCATCTCCATGAGGTCTGATCTCGTATCTGGACCCCACACCTTTTGTCTCCCCCCAACCAAAACAAACTAGACACATTAATAAAACCAGGTATTTACTAACAGAACTGTTGTTTTTTTTTTAATCTTTGCCATTTTTTTCTGTCCCAGCAACAAAGCATAAAAGTGGATTTATTAGTGCAGAGAGGTGAACACTTGAGTAATTGTAAACAGGAGCCTAGTCTGCATACGAAAAGCAGGATTGTGTAAACTAGAGATTCTCCACCCTGGCTACACATACAATCAGCTCAGGAGCATTAAAAGGTATGAAGGCCTTGACTCCACCCCAAGAAGCTCTGATTTAACTGGAGCTCAGGCAGAAGTAGTTTTGTAAAGCTCCCCAGGTGATTTCAAAAGTACTGCCAAGTTTGAGAACCTTTGGGATAATTATCCCAATTATCCTTTGTTTGATTTCTCTGGGAGGAAAATGTTTTTCCCTAGCAGCATGGCCTAGAAATCTGAGTGGAGAGCCCTTCTTTCTGGGATGGACTGAGGCATTCTCATTGTGGTCGCTTCCAGAATTTCCCGTGCAGCCCCAGCTTACTCATACCTACCACACAGGTGCCACCACCTGGTGGGGAGCTGTGCGAGACCCTGTGGGAGAAAAGAGCAGGAGGCAGCAGAATCCCAAAGTGGGTACAGGTGGTACACAGTGGGTCTTACTATTATGCGCTTGTAAACTGAATGCAAGAAGAAATGTTCTGTTTACTTTCGGCTTTTATGTACTTAATTTTTCCTTCTTGTCCTTCAAAAACCAAAATATTGTCTTACTTATTCATTTATTTGTATGGGTGTTAACTTCTGTGATAACTAATAGCTATTACATTTTTCTGAGCTTTTTCTAGAATGATCCTTATGGTATAAATATATCTAATTCAATCAATACTTATTGAGGACCTACTATGTGCCAGACTCTGAGGGAAAACAGAGGGTGCCAAAAAACGTACATACAATCTAAGAAAGGAAAAAACTATATTAAAATTGTAATACTCAAGTCATGTTTGATTTCTGTGATTATAAGAAAAGATACAACATACAAGATAACAAACATTATCAGTATATATTGAGTATTACCATTTTAAAATGTGTATATATTTTTTTGACACCTTCTATACTTTGGATATAAATAGGACAAATTATCTGTACTTACTCCCCACCCCAGGCTCATTTTCTTATAGAGACAAATAACATTCATAGAAGTATAAACAAGTTACAAATGGGGTAGAAGGAAGAGAGACCAGAGGGAGCCTTCCTTATGCTAGGTGCAACTTCAATGTCAAGTTCTTCCTTTTCTTCACGCTTTCCTGGATGCCTCAAGACAATAGCTGCAGAAGCAGCCATGTTCCTGAGTGGAACATTTGAGGCTCTAGAGCAGCAGTTCTCTTCCTGTGGGTCACGACCCACAGGACTGTATTAAAGGGCCACAACATTAGGAAGGTTGAGAAGCACTGCTCTACAGCTAGGAGCAAGTTTGTCTTTCTTGTAAAAAAGGCTATAAGGACTCACATCACTTTCCTCAGTGAGCTCCAGAAATCACCCCTGCCCTCCAGTTTAGAGAGGACTGGTGAGATGACCAACAGTAGGCAATTTGGGGGCCTTCATTCTAGAGGAAACTGGTGGTCGAAGAGATGGAGGAAAGAGGAGCTACTGATGTAAGAATGAGAAGTCAGAATTTGAAAGGCACCCTGTTAGGCAATTGAATTTAAAAATCCAATCCAGGTCACACTGGTATTAACAGTCTCTATTCTGCAGTTTCTTCTCTATCAAACAGAATTGCCAGATGATGTGTGACACTTCACTGGCCGATAATTGTTGGTGTATAGGTAGAAGTTACATAATTGCTTATATTTGTCTGATCTGATTTATTACAACACCGAGATGCTTAAAAAACCCAGAATAATCTTGAGGCACCAGATAGTGTGTACAAGGAAAACGCGCGGGGAGCATGTGAGTGGGGGCTGACTTCTGCCCCTCATCCCAGTGCCCACTCTACCTCTCACCATGTGAAAAGTGGTCAATAAGTTGGAAGGGGTCAAAAGTGGGAGGGAATGAATAGGAATAATTTGTGGAGAATTATTGCTGTGGAGAAGAGGCTCTTATTTTTTCTGTTAGCCTGTGAACATCCGTTTTTGTCCTAGGCTGAAGATGCCCATGACCGTGCTTCCAAAATGTCTCCTCAGAAGTCACAGGCTCAGAAATTTCCCAAGCTTCTGTTGTCCAAAAGTTTCCATTTCCTCTTGGCAACTAGGACTCTAAAGTCCCTAATGGCTTATTACTAAGCACACAGACACTCAGTGAATGTCAGTTCCTTTTTGTATGACTTACTAGTCTATGTACCCAGGCGGAAATCCTAGGGACCCTAATATCATCTCTTCACTGCCTCCTGGTTTCTGTTGTCATCAGCAGCACTGTTTTCACCATTACAATAGCTGACACCTACATGGCTTACTATATGCCAGGCATACTCTAAGTAATTTAAATGTATTAACTCATTATGTACAGAAACTTAAAGAGGTAGGCATTTTTATTTTACAGACAGTGATCCCGATGGTATAGAACCGTAGTTGACTTGCCAAATGTTACTCAACAGCTAGTAAGTGGCAGAGCCTCCATTTGAAACCAGGTAGTCTCATGTGAAAGAATCAACACTTAATCATCATCCTATTTTGACTTTCTTCATGTGAGACCAGAGTATGACAAATTCAGTCCCAGCCAGGAACTGAATGCAATGCATTTCTAAAGATGGATCTTGAGGCTGGAGATTTTATGTAAACACCCACTCATACATGCACACATACAAACTTTTTTCTAGAGAGGAGCCACTTAGCTGGTGTCTCATTTTGTGTAAAACAAGCTCTGGGCTCTGATCATTCAAATCATTTTGTTCTTAGAACAAAGTGGCCATAATTTCATGTAGAGGCTGTCTGCTTTCATGGTTACAAGTGAGCAGTTGCCTTGGTAACAGCATTTTGAAAGGACAAAGGCCCTGTGAACTTTTGTCAAGGCTCATTAACATGTGCAGAGAGGCTCAGGCTCAGCTAGGCCTCTGCTTACCACTGAGTAAGCCTCAGTAGCTTCTTCAGAGGCCACTTCAGAGGCTGAGCCAGGCAGAGGGTGGTAAATTGGAGTTATGGTTGAGCAAGACACAGGGAGATATGCAGAGGAAGGGGCCTCTGGGGATAGTTGGTTTAAGGAAGCTATTCTGTGAGATACTGAAGAGACGGAAGCTCACTGCCTAATGGCCAATCTCTTTCCCATTTGGTTGGATCTGGTGGTTAGAATTCTTCCATGAACTTCAGAAGGAACTCTTACTCTGAGATGAGAACTCTATGAGATCAACTTTCTTTGAGACTTTTCTGTGTTCTTAGCTCTGTGTTCTGGAACAGCAGTGTTCACCTGGTCTGTCCTCTGTAATGTTCCAGCAGATATGTGGGGAGGATATGTTCCTTCTGAGGCTTCTCTTCTGTAGTTCCCCTAATTCATTATCAGTAGTACGATTGAATGGCCACTTAGTACATTCCATGCTCTGTTTTGGAGTTTTCCACTTTTCCATGTCTCTCTTAAAAATGTGATTCCTAGCACTCATTACAGCCATGTAGGGTGTGGTATAATCATCACCTCCATGGGTTTAGATGTTGTTGCTCTACAAGTTTGTCCAAGAGTTAAGTATTTCACATGCACATTACATAGCTTGTTCTATCAGAAGACTAGATCAAACTATTT
This sequence comes from Perodicticus potto, assembly GCA_963574655.1. Classification (NCBI taxonomy): domain Eukaryota; kingdom Metazoa; phylum Chordata; class Mammalia; order Primates; family Lorisidae; genus Perodicticus; species Perodicticus potto. The sequence continues at coordinate 11,466 of CAUYRH010043426.1, read as the reverse complement.
CACGCATTTATGATCAGAGGGTCATATTTTCTATATCACTGACAAGAGATGGGCAGATTATTTGTATGAAGCACAAATTAAAATGACATTGCTGCTTATATTTATCAGCATATTTTAAATAGAATACTTCAACATACAGACTGAAAGTTTTGCTGGATGGTTAGAAGATCCTAGCCTTGTTCCTCTGATTAAAAATCGGTGCTTCATTGTTGATGGCAGGAATTTATTTTGTGATTTATTGACTGTGAGCCATCAAACTGTCAATGAGAGAAGTGGAATGAGAGAGAGGGCAGGGAAGTATTTAACATCTAAGTTCAGGCTCAGCAGGGTGAATTTCCCTTCATATTCTCAGAATCGAGGGAAATGAAAAGAGGTGAGGTGGTTTCCTCTTCACACCCAAGTTGGACAGCAAGACAGGAAACTAAATTACTCTTCTCTTTTGAGTTGTACCTTCACAATAGGGCAGGCAGTATAAAAAGGCAAAAAGGACATCTGCCTAGAATTAGACACAGCTCAGTTTGAATTCAGGCTTCAGCACATACTAGCTGTCAACCATCTTGAAAAATTTAATTAGAATTCTAGTTAATAGAATGGTGATGATAGCCTTATATATTTTATTTTATTTTACTGGATATGAGGCAATCTATATAAAATATGTAGTTTAGTGAATGGCCCTAAGTCACCACAGCAAACACTAACTTTCCTTTAAGATTTTTTTCTAAACTAAGTCAAGTACAATTTGCCAATCAATGCTGTTTTGGAGAACCTAATATTGCCCTGTGTATAACTATAATTTCAAGTATTATATGGAACAGAGCAGGAAAACTACCAATAAACTTATCCGATGGAGAAGACCATAAATTTTATAAGAGATACCAGAAGTGCTAAAGCAGTGTTGAGGAAGGAAATACTACAAGTGGATTGTTTGGGACGGTGTTCTTGAGGGGAATTTCATCTAAATTGATCCTTAAAGAGCAATGGGAGTTTGATTAGCAGAAATCATAAGGAAGGAAAAATTCCAGGGGAAAGACGCAGCAGGAACGTAATGGAGTAGTGGCTATGAGGGAAGGTGTACTGAGCCTTTTGTGCATGTCAGGCATGTGCGTCCAGCATTTACACGTGTTTTATGATTGAATTCTCTAAACGACTGCTGTTTCCTGAGCGTGTCCCAGGTGCCAGACACACAGGACACCTCAACGCTATTCTCAGAGCCTTGGCTGCTTTTCTCAATTTTTTTTTCTTCTGTTTTTTATGAAAACAGTCTTGGTGAAGTCAAAGGCTCTTCATTCACTATTGTTCTGTGAAGTCTATTTCCCTCACTCTATCTCTGTCAAATAAATGGAGAACATTTACAGCTGTGAAAATTTGGGTGCACAGTCACAGGGGTAAGAAAGAAATTGACTATAGAAACTTACCCCTTCTTGTATGGCAGTGATTTTCAACCAGTGTGAGCACACTGGTGTGCTGAGAGAGGATCTTAGATATGCTATGAAAATTTTTAAAATCATTAATTATTTTCAAAAGAAATTCAAAGCACAGTAAATATATTCTTTTTTTTTTTTTTGCTTTTTTTTTTTATTGTTTGGGATTCATGGAGAGTACAAGGAATTAGGTTACACTGATTGCATTTGTTAGGTAAAGTCCCTCTTATAATTGTGTCCTGCCTCCAAGAGATATACCAAACACCATGACACCCCCATGCCTCTCCCACCTCCCCTCACCCTTCTCCCTCATTCCCCTACCCCCACCTTGTATTGGCTCATTTACTGCCTTCATATCAAATTGAGTACATTGGATTCTTGCTGCTTCTTTCTTGTGATGCTTTACTAAAAAATGTGTTCCTCCTAAATCCAGGTTAATACAAAAGGTATAAAATCTCCATCTCTTCTAATGGCCGAATAGTATTCCATGGTATATATATATCACAGCTTATTAATCCATTCCTGGATTGGTGGACATCTAGGTTGTTTCCACATTTTTGTGATTATAAATTGAGCTGTGATAAACAGTCTAGTGCAAATGTCCTTATGATAAAATGATTTTTTTTTCTTCTGGGTAGATGCCTAGTAATGGGATTGCAGGATCAAATGGGAGGTCTCATTTGAGTTCTTTGAGGATTCTCCATACTTCCTTCCAAAAAGGCTGTATCAGTTTGCAGTCCCACCAGCAGTGTAAAAGTGTTCCCTTTTCTCCACATCCACACCTGCATCCGCAGCTTTGAGACTTTGTGATGTGGGCCATTCTCACTGGGGTTAGGTGATATCTCAGGGTGGTTTTGAGTTGCATTTCTCTGATGAATAGGGATGATGAGCATTTTTTCATATGTTTGTTAGCCATTCGTCTGTCTTCTTTAGAGAAGGTTCTATTCATGTTTCTTGCCCAGTTATATATAGGATTGTTGGCTCTAATTTTTTGTAGATTAATTTGAAACAAGAACATACAATGAGGAAAAGAATCCCTGTTCAATACATGGTGCTGGGAAAACTGGATAACCATATGTAAAAGACTGAAACTAGACCTGTGCCTTAAAAATTGATTTAAGATGGATAAAATATTTTTTTTTTTTGATCAACATAATAGTTCAAGTGTGCCACATAAGTTTAACTATAGGTTCAAGTATGCCATGAGATAAAAAAGGTTGAAAAACACTGATGTTTGGGCTATTTCTTTTAGTCCTGTACAGTCATGCATGAATCTGCTTCCCTGGAAGTGGAGAACATTTATTAAATAATACTATTTTGGCTCTTTACAGTGGGGGCTCTGAGCCAGACTCTGTATTAAGATTTCATCCAGCTGAAAATGCTAATTTGATGTCATCCAAGCCTCACTTTATGAATAATTATTTTGGGAAATAGTGGAAGAGAGAAATTTTTTCTTAGATGGAAAATATATTTTGAGTTATTAGTAGGAAAACATGCCATTGGAAATGCCATTGCTTAGACTCATCTCTATGACTTTATCTTTTTCATATTTGATTTTTTTACCCAAATAAGGATACAGCTTTCTATGAGATGAAGATGCCTCAAAATAAAGTGTCAACATTAGTTTTTGGAATTGGTGACTGAGGCAACAGACATTTTCTGTTGGAAGCAGTGGACTACAGTTATCTACTCAGAGCAACCAGAAAGAATTGGCATGAAACTCAATGGAAAGTGAAATTCTGCTATAGGTTGCCTTTAGCTGATGGATACCTTCCTGTCATCAGGAGCAAATCAGAGTGTTGCAAAGGAATAGATCAGACTTTAATTGGGCTGTTGGGCTGGGATGTATGGATAGCAGGCAAGGAGGATATCTCTGTAGTCTATTTCTCAGGAGACTTAAACAATTAATAGATTCTAATTGGAACTGGTGTGAGACAATTTACAGTTGATCTTGACTGAGATCTAGGCTGGTCTGATGAATAGATGACTTCCCATTTTGTGAGAATTGGGATTTGTGGCCAGCAACTTTCTTATGGATATTCTATACCATGGCACATAAGTCTAGCCAGTCACAGTCTTCCATTCTCATGGCCATAGTGATGTGGGCAGAGAGAGTCACATACCTACTTCAGGCCATTTTGGGGGTTAGAGAAATGGAGTTTTGTGATGGGCAGTCCCAATCAAGGGTACATGATTTACATGAGAGGAGAATGTTGTCCAAGGAAAATGGTGGTGCTAGACAGACAAAAATGATGTACTATAGATGGGGAAGTGTGGTAACAAAGTTTGAGTCAGGAAAGGAGAAGACAAGATTTCTATCAGAGCAAAAAAAAAAAAAAAAAAAAAATAGAAGGGTGCCAGTATGCAAGTTAAGAATTAGTGTAGCCTACTATTAACAGTGTTTGACTTGTAGGGTGCAGGGCAATGTTGAAGAAATTATTACTTTTAAGTCATATGAGTCTATGGTCTTTATATTTCCTACTCAGTTTATATATTTGCAATCAGAAAAATATTCATTTAAGAAATACTTATTTGCCTAACATTAGAAATATAGTGGTTGACAAAACAGATAAACCTCCCGGGACTTACTGCTAAAGACTGTTAAGGGAAATATATACGCTCCTCTGTGAAACAACTGAGGGGCATGAAATTTGGGCTTAGGAGTTTTGAGAATTTTTTTCATGTTGAAGGTGGCATTAATTTAGTTGTAATCAAATAAGGCTGCATTCAAGCAACTTCAATTCGACATTCTTAAAATGTACATCATTTTGTAAAAATCTAACTACTATGCATTTAGTGATTTGAAAAAATGAAAATTATTCGTTAATTTTAAAATTAACATTTTAATGATTTTGTGGTGTCTTCTTTTTGTTGGGAAGCATTTAAATATTTGCTTGCAGCATGGAGGTCTGCAGTTTCAGTTGATCTTTTAGGTGCATATCAGTCATTTGTGACCTTCACAGAAATAAGCGGTTGAAAAGCAAGAAAGCGGTTGAAAAGCAAGAAAACATTTTTCGGGCATGTTGCCAAAGGTGTGGATATTCTACTGCAATTTTCTGTATTTCAGTTGGATCTTTCTTAGTGTCAGACAGTGACTTTAAAATGTCACCTGAGAGCTAAATCAATTCCATCTGTAGTTCTTTAGGTGCCTGGGTGATACCACCTAGGTGAGGCTGAAATGCTAATTTGAGTGTGATGTCATGATTCTCAAAGTCTGTGAGCCCTTCGTTATATTCAACAATTATTGGGGAAAAATGCTAGGGTTTTTTGCCACATATTATACACAGTTTTAGTTTTACCTTGCAAAGAAATATTCAAATTGTTTTGATTTATCACACAGAAATGCTGAATTCCTTTGGAAATCTTTCAATAATTCACAGTGCTTATTCTTTTCTTCACAAAATTTAACAATATATTCTTGCAGAGATAAAATTTTGGTCAACAGACTTTAGAATGATATGGAAAATACACACTGAATACCTTGTTGTTCAACTTTAGCATGTTATGAAGCTGAAGCTGATGATACCATGTTGCATTTGCATGAACAAAGTTAACAGTACTTGTTGCAAAGTGCCGCTTAAAATAGTAGCTTTAGCCCAGAGATTTTGCTAATACAAGACACAATGAAAAGAAATTAGAGCATCCGATTCATTTAGTACATTTTTAATCTATGCAATAAAACCTTCATGTTTTCCTGTCATACAAGATACACGTCTGTACATACACTCACTAATGTACCAAATTCAGTCCAACTTCATGCCTTTTATCTTGAAAGCTGTGGTGATATCCATTCCCTGTGTTCCTTTCACAAGAGACCCCAAAGTAACTCCTTCCTAGAAAGAAGCTTCTATTATGAACTGAACGAAGTCAAGAATCTTCTATTATGACCTGCACTGTCAGTAGTTATCAGTTGATTGATCCAGAGTGATTGAATAATATATATTTTTATTTTGAAGTACTGCATGAAATTCTGTTAAGTTGAAGATTAACTCATTCTGCTGATCAGTTATGGTTCTCCGTGATGGAGGCAGTTGTTTGTACTTCAAAACATTATTGGTTCTAAGCACCCTGCAACTTTGACAATACATACTATCCTCATTTCCATCACCGAATGGCTTCCCTTTTTTCCAGAGCAACTTTATAAATTGCTTCAGTGGCTTTATTTCCAGGTCTTACTGTTGCTTGAAAGATTTTTGTTGCTTTTGCTTTTCATCTTTTAATTTCTGCAATATAATCTTTTGTGCCTCTTCCTTTAATTAAAATATTTGTGGTCATTATGAGTTTTATAATGCTGATGAGCACTACATTTCTTTAATGTTATATTGCAGTATCACAAAGCAAGAAAATCATCTTATCTTTAGCAGAAAAAGAAAATATTGCATTCCCAATCCTCATTAAACAATCTGTTTGCTTCCTTCAGCATATTTCTTTGACATGATTGATTGTTAAGCAGACAGAATTTACAAATACCGTGGAGCTGTGCAGCTATTCCCAAATTTTGTTTTGAATAGAAGCACAGTGCACTGTTCTCAAAGCTGACAATGGATTAGTTTGCTAGACGCTCCATAAACTTTTGCCAACCAGCCTCAAGCAGTAGTGGCATCAGTTAAGTGGGGGAAGTTAGAACTAAATCATGAGCAGAGCAGCAGCCAATTCAGCCCTTATGGCTTGCTGATGTTCTCATTGTGCCAGTCAATCTGGGAGGATTATTTCATTGAAACTTGTTTTATTCTTTGGTCTTTTAAATACATTCATTTTAAAAAATAAAATAAAAATATCAAAGATGAACAAAAATGTATTAATACAAATGAAAGAATTTGCTCTGTAATATTCAGATTCCATCAAAAGACTGCACTGAAGGATCTGGAAGGCCACATGTGGGCTTGAGGCTGCAGGTTCCCCACCCCAGAGTTAAACTGTATGTACATGTAACCATACCATGTGCATATATCAAAAAAGAGTTAATACCTATTAATGTTAACTCCTCTCCTTTTCCTTATTTTCAAAGTTCTCTTGGCATTGGTCATTCTTGAATTTAAAAACAAGCCTTGAATTACTGGGAAAACAATCTTTGCTCCTGTTCCTTGAGATATCATCAAAATTCATTAAATATACTTAAATGATTTTTGTGGAAGTAGAGGGTATTTCATTCCTCAAAATCTCAAAGATGTAGACAAAAACAAATGTAAAATGGAGAGAGGTTAAGGCCATCCTAAACCCAGGCAATGAGAAACTACCTCAGACTAGGAGAAGCTGAATGTAAAATTTGTGTTGTGTGTTACTTATTTGGTAGCTCTATGTAGAACATACCTCATTTCTCTACACTAAAAAAAAAAGCAACTTTTGCACTGAAAATAATTATTGAAGGTGATGTTCTACGAGATCACACTTGAACAAAATTAAGGCCTTATTCTTCAGGATCGTGTCCTCCTTGCACTTCAGGGAAACCCGGGTGAAATATGGGGTCGCCATTCACCAGGAAGCTCTAGGGCTAAACCCAACCAGCAGGATGTTAACCAACAAGAGGCAGGTGGAAACCCAGAAGGCATGAGGCAAGTCCAAAGTTCAAGAGAGGATGGAGATGAGAGTTAAGAGCTTGTTCTGAGGTCCATCTGGTATAAAAGTCAAGGCAACTCATTAAGTTTTGGAGCATGCATGCTTGGGTACAAAACTGCACTTTTCAATTCAGTGTCTGAGACTGAAGAAGACATTTAGAATGGAGTAGGAGTTATTTTATTTTTATAGAGAAATTTAGTAAGATAACTTAAAAGGAATTTTTGTTTCAGAAAAAATGCTCTGGCTGCAATTTAGACAATGGATTGGACTTGACCAGAGGTTTTTAAAAAAGTGGCCCTCCCTTCTTCAAAGTCCTCAAAGGGAAGAAATACAACCACTTTTGCTTTGCCTTCCAGACTTGAGGATCCCAGACTGTCTCTTTAAGAGAGCTCCAATTATTTCATTGTAAAGCTTCTATTGGTTGCCAGGTTTTAGGATCCTTATTTAGAGAATGCTGGGAAGCAGTGTTTGTTTTTTTACCCATTTATTCCCAAGTGCAGTCCAAGGACATGCCTAAACATTCTTGTATTTATTTCTAAAACAATGATTTTATAATGGAAACATGTTTTGACACCTGATTTGTCATGCCACTATGACAAATGTGGTGGAAAGAAAACATGACATTTTGTAACCTCTTTCTCCCAGAGACACGTTCTTGTATGCCTAACTCTGGCTTTGTGACAAGTTTTTGTGCTCATGAGGATTAAGTCATACATATAAAGAATTTCACCTAGATCCTGGCACAAAGATCAACCATATTAGCTCTTAAAAGCTATAGTCACCAACATCTTTATCATCACCATTTTGGTTGAAAGTCTAGTATGTAAACTTTATGGCAGGGGGAGAAATATTTCTTGAACCCATCCTTTCTATATGCTAAAAAGTGTATTGGGGCAGGGTTGCTGCATAGTGAAAGTATCCTATGGACAGGCAAACTGGAAAACTGATAGTTCTGATTGAAGAAGTATAGTCTTTGGATTATTATGAAAGCTAGATTATCTTCCATTCCAGGGGCTAATTCAGAGGGGTGCATGGACTGAGTTGTGATTGGTACTGTCTGTCTCAAACTGCATTGTCCTCTCTTTACCTACTTTGCCCACATGATCTCCTTTGAGCTCCTTCTCTAGGGATATCATCTGTTGTACATCCTCTGTTTGAACTGTCCTGCTCCCAGCTCTTCGCATGGCTGACTGGCTCTTTATATTTATCAGGTGTCAGTTAATCTTTTCCTCATTAGTCAGGCCTTTCCTGAAAGTTTCATCTCACTTGATCTCTCCCACTTTCATAATACTTTTCTTTCTTTCTTTTTTTTTTTTTGAGACAAAAAAAGCTGTCACCCTGGATAGAGTGCTGTGGCATCACAGCTCACAGCAACCTCCAATTTCTGGGCTCAAGCAAGTCTCCTGCCTCTGCCTCCCAAGTAGCTGGGACTACAGGCGCCCACCACAATGCCCGGCCATTTTTTGGTTGCAGCTGTCGTTGTTTGGTGGGTCCAGGCTGGATTCGAACCTGCCAGCTCAGGTGTACGTGGCTGGCGCCTTAGCCCATTGAGCCACAGGCACCGAGCCAGAAATGGATCAATATTTGAATCACACCCTCTCCTTAGACTTAGCCCAGATGAAATAGATCTGAACAGACCAATTACATGCACTGAAATGAAGGAAACAGTAAAAACACTCTCCCCCCCCCCAAAAAAAAAGCCCTGGTCTGGATGTCTTCACACCAGAATTCTATCAAACCTTCAAGGATGAGCTTATTCCCATACTGCAGAAATTATTCCTAAAAATTGAGGAGGAAGGAATCTTCCCCAAACCCTTCTATGAAGCAAACATCATCCCGATACCAAAACCAGGAAAAGACCCAAGTAAAAAGGAGAATTTGGGCAGCACTTGTGGCTAAAAGGAGTAGGGCACCAACTCCATATACTGGAGGTGGTGGGTCAAAACCCAGCCCCAGCCAAAAAAAAAAAAAAAAAAAAAAAAAACTGCAAATTAAATAAATAATTAAATAAATAAAATAAAATAAAATAAAATAAAATAAAAAGGAGAATTTCAGACCAATTTAACTCATGAATATACATGCAAACATTCTCAACAAAATCCTAGCCAACAGATTACAGCTTATCATTAAAAAAGTCATACATCAAGATCAAGTAGGTTTCATCACAGGGATGAAAGGCTGGTTTAACATACATAAGTCCATAAAGGTTATCTACCATATTAACAGAAGCAAAAACAAAGATCATATGATCCTCTCAATAGATCCAGAAAAAGCATTCGATAAAATCCAGCATCCCTTTCTAATTAGAACACTGAAGAGTACAGGCATGCATGGCACATTTCTGAAACTGGTCAAAGCTATCTATGACAAACTTATGGCTAATATTTTACTGAACGGAGTAAAACTGAAAACTTTTCCTCTTAGAACTGGAACCAGACAAGGTTGTCCTCTGTCACCATTACTATTCAACGTAGTGGTGGAAGTGCTAGCCAATACAATTAGGCAAGACAAGGAAATAAAGGGCATCCAAATGGGAGCAGAGGAGGTCAAACTCTCCCTCTTTGCTGACAACATGATCTTATAGTAGAGAACCCAAAAGACTCAACCACAAGACTTCTGGAAGGCATCAGAAAATACAGTAATGCCTCAGGATATAAAATCAATGTCCACAAGTCAGTAGCCTTTGAATATGGCAATAACAGTCAAGATGAGAGGCTAATTAAGGACACAACTCCCTTCACAAGAGCTTCAAAGAAATTGAAATACCTAGGCATATACCTATCAAAGGAGGTGAAGGACATCTATAAAGAAAATTATGAAATCCTAAGAAAGGAAACAGCAGAGGATATTAACAAATGGAAGAACATACCATGTTAATGGCTGAGAAGAATCAACATTGCTAAAATGTCTATAATTCCCAAAGCAATCTATACCTATTTAATGCCATCCCTATTAAGATACCAACATCATATTTTCAAGATTTGGAAAAAATGATTCTGCATTTTATATGGAATCAGAAAAACCCAGTGTAGCTAAGGCAGTTCTTAGTAATAAAAACAAAGCTGAGGGCATCACCATACCAGATTTTAGGCTGTACTACAAAGCCATAATGCTCAAGATGGCATGGTACTGGCACAAAAGTAGAAACATAGACATTTGGATTTGAATAGAAAACCAGGAAATGAAACTAACATCTTACAACCACCTAATCTTTGATAAACAAATCAAGAACATACCTTGGAGGAAAGATTCCCTATTCACTAAATAGTGCTGGGAGAACTGGATATCCACAAGTAAAAGACTGAAACTGTACCCTCACCTTTCTCCACTCAGAAAAATTGATTCAAGATGAATTAAGGACTTAAATTTAAGGCATGACACAATAAAAATCCTGAAAAAAAGCATAGGAAAAACTCTGGAAGATATCGGCCTGGGAAAGACTTCATGAAGAAGACTGCCATGGCAATTGCAACAACAACAAAAATAAACATATGGGACTTAATTAAACTGAAAAGCTTCTGTACAGCTAAGGGGACAACAACCAACGAAAATAGACACCCTACCCAATGGAAAAGGATATTTGTATATTTTGAATCAGACAAAAGCTTGATACTTAGGATCTATAGAGAACTCAAATTAATCCACATGAAAAAAGCCAACAATCCCATATATCACTGGACAAGAGACCTGAACAGAACCTTCTCTAAAGAAGATAGATTAATGGCTAACAAACATATGAAAAAATGCTCATCATTCCTAATTATTTGAGAAATGCAAATCAAAACCACCCTGAGATACAATCTAACTCCAGTGAGAATGGCCCACATCGCAAAATCTCAAACCTGCAGATGCTATTGTGGATGTGGAGAGAAGCTCCACACAGCTGGTGGGACTGCAAACAGATACAACCTTTTTGGAAGGAAGTATGGAGAACTCTCAAAGACTCAAGCTAGACCTACCATTTGATCCTGCAATCCCATTACTGGGCATCTACCCAGAAGCAAAAAAATCCTTTGATCATATGGACACTTGTACTAGACTGTTTATTGCAGCTCAATTTACAATCGTCAAAATGTGGAAACAGCCTAAATGCCCAGCAACCCAGGAATGGGTGAACAAGCTGTGGTATATGTACACTATGGAATACTATTCAGCCATTTAAAAAAAATGGAGACTTTACAGCCTTTGTATTAACCTGGATGAAAGTAGAACACATTATTATTAGTAAAGCATCACAAGAATGGAGAAGCATGGATTCCATGTACTCAATTTTGATATGAAGACAATGAATAACACGGTTGGGGTGGGGGAAGGGGAGAGCAGAGAGAGAAAGAATGAGGGAAGGGCGGGGAAAGGAAGAGCAGAGAGAAGTAAGGAGAGAGGGGAGTGGAGTCATGGTGTCTGCCACACCTTTTGGGGGCAAAACACGATTTTAAGAGGGTCTTTACCTAACAAATGCAATCAGTGTAACCTTGTTTCTTTGTACCCT
>CAUYRH010043424.1:0-36166 GCA_963574655.1 Perodicticus potto | reverse complement strand
ATGGTGGCTGCAACCAAAAAATGGCCGGGCGTTGTGGCGGGCCCTGTAGTCCCAGCTACTTGGGAGGCAGAGGCAGGAGACTCGCTTGAGCCCAGGAATTGGAGGTTGCTGTGAGCTGTGATGCCACAGCACTCTACCCAGAGTGACAGCTTAAGGTTCTGTCTCAAAAAAAAAAAAAAAAAAAATTTTTTTTCAGAAAGAAAGGAAGGCTCAGAGAGTTTCATAGGTAAAGAAATCAACTCCCACTTGGAAATGTAACTTGTTTCACCTCCAGGGACCAATCATTTTAACACAAGAGCCCCAGCTCGGCGCCTGTGGCTCAACGGGCTAGGAGCCAGCCACGTACACCTGAGCTGGTGGGTATGAATCCAGCCCAGACCTGCCAAAAAACAATGACGGCTGCAACCAAAAAATGGCCGGGCGTTGTGGCGGGCACCTATAGTCCCAGCTACTTGGGAGGTGGAGGCAGGATACTCGCTTGAGCCCAGGAATTGGAGGTTGCTGTGAGCTGTGATGCGACAGCACTGTATCCAGGGTGACAGCTTGAGGCTCTGTCTCATAAGAAAGAAAAAAAAGAAAAAAGAAAATAAGATTTTTACAGCAAAACACATGAATAGATACACTAAACAGGATAAAGAGTCAATACAGCCTCAAGTCATTTCAGGTTAGCTGTTTTCCTCAATTGGTTCATGTCAGACAGGTTTTGCTACCATAAGAGTTGCCAAAAAAATTCTGCCTTGAAAGCTTTTTGGATTTTTAAGTTAAAGCCAAGTAACTGTGGACCTGTGCCTTTTATTTCCAATATTCATTCTACCTTATTTTATAATTAGTTGTTTAAATAACTGCTTCTAGCCAGTAGACCAGACTCTACAAAAGCAGGCCCAGATTTATTCCTCTCTGTATCCTATTAAAACGTTTGACAAAAAGAAAACATTTTTTTTCCCCAGACTGAATAAACATGAACTATAAGAATTATTTGTTAATATTTGACTCCTCTAAGCAAATCAGATACACGATGGTATGGTACAGTTATGTCTTGTAAGTTGTCATCATGAGTTGCACATGGTCTGTTACCAGGACAGGCACAAACTACAAGGATGTATTACAGTCCTGGAAGATCACCATTCTAAAAATATGCAATTTGTGTCAATTATTAAAAGATGCCTTGTAAATAGGAATGGGGGGGTGCCAAGCTGATTTTCATTTAAAGTACATCAAATTTTCACTTAAATTTGCTCTTATGGTATCTTTTCACTCTGCTTTTTAAAATAATTTAAAGAACAAATGTTTACATTTAATAGCAGCAAATCTTGCATTTTATTCAACTCCTACTGGTATATAAAATGTAACTATTTTGGCTCACACCTGTAATCCTAGCATGCTAGGAGGCCAAGGCAGGATTGTTCAGTTTAGATGTGTGAGACCAGCCTGAACAAGAGCCAGATCTCATCTCTACTAAAAATAGAAAAATTAGTGGGGCGTGGTGGCATGTGCCTATGGACCCAGCTACTCAGGAGGCTGAGGAAGGAAGACTGCCTAATCCCAGGAGTTTGAGGTTACTCTGAGCTATGCTGAGGTCATGGGACTCTACCAAGGGCAACATAGTAAGACTCTGTCTCAAAAAAAAAAAAATTTCAATCCTTCACTAAGAACATGAATACAATGTAAAGTGAATTCACTAATGTCTTTGATGTGTTTTTTGTTGTTGTTGTTTTCTGTTTAGCAGGGCTAGGCTGAGTTTGAACCCACCAATCCCAGTGCACAGGGCCAATGTGCTAACCATTGTGCATGAGCACCCAGCCTTTGATGTCTTGTTTTAGCTTGCCATGCTATAGTTAAACCATACTGTAAACATATCCATTTTAAAATTAGCTACAAAGTCATTTAATCCACAGTAATAGTAATATAATTCTTAAAGCAAAATAGAAAATATAACCTATCATGGACAGGCGTGGTAGCTCACGTCTATAATCCTAGCACTCTGGGAGGCCAAGGCGGGTGGACAGCTTGAGCTCACAGGTTCGAGACTAGCCTGACTAAAAAGTGAGACCCCTTCTCTACCAAAAATAGAAAAACTGAGGCAAGAGGATTGCTTGAGCCCGAGTTGGAGGTTGCTGTGAGCTATGACGCCATAGCACTCCTCCCAGGGCAACACTTGTGACTCTACCTCAGAAAAAGGAAAGAAAATATAACCTATCAAAATAAAACCATGAATTCTGTTATTATTTTGTATATACTAAATGAATCACCTGGCATGTTTCAATAACACTTACTGGTTAAAACTTATAGGTGTAAAATTTTTTGGAACTTTATACAGTGTGTTTGCTTAGAATGAAAACTCCTGGGTGACAAGATTATAAGCTCTAGAAACTTATATAGAATTCTTCTGGCATGGAAATTCTGAACACATTTTTACATGGATTTCATTATTCCTACCTTCTAAATATTTAGAGAGTCTCTCCAGTCGGACTAGCATGTGAAAGTAAAAAAAAGAATTAGATATACAAATATTAATGCATGCATAATGTATCAGTTGCTGAATTAAAAAATAGGTAAAATAGTCCAACCTGAGGTTACATCAGAACTCCTGCCACTCTTTTTGTCCTCTACAATTTCATAAAATGGACCTATGACACGCAGCAATTCTTCAACTTTCTCAGTCATTGGCATAGTCTCAATTATCTGTAATCAAAAGCAATAAATATTATAAAATCAGAAACTTAATTTGATCTACACTACTATCAAATAATTCACTACTTCTAATTTATTGATAATTTTGAGATTGGAAGTTCATCATTAGAATCCCTAAAAGATCTATGTTAATTACATATCTAATGTATACATACTCCTAGAAAAGTTTCAAATACAGTAAAGATCTAAAAATTTTCATTTTATTTTTTTTAATTTTTTTGAGACAGAGCCTCAAGCTGCTGCCCTGGGTACAGTACTATGTCCTGGGCTCAAGTGACTCTCCTGCCTCAGCCTCCCAAGTAGCTGGGACTACAGGCGCCTGCCACAAAGCCCGGCTATTTTTTGGTTGCAGCCATCATTGTTGTTTGGCAGGCCCAGGCTGGATTTGAACCCGCCAGCTCAGGTGTATGTGGCTGGCGCCTTAGCCGCTTGAGCCACAGGCGCTGAGCCATAAAAGCATTTTCAATTTGAAGACTATTTTGCACAAGCTTCATATAAAATATTATACAATAAGACTGAGTGTGATGGCTCACACCTGTAACCCTAGCACTCTGGGAGGCCAAGCTGGGTGGATTGCTTGAGCTCAGGAGTTCAAGAGCAGCCTGGGCCGAGCAAGCCCCATCTCTAAAAAACTACCTGGGTGTTGGCTTGGTGCCCATAGTACAGTAGTTATGGCATCAGTCACATATACCTAGGCTGGTGGGTTTGAACCTGGTCTAGGCCAGCCAAATGACAACTGCAACAAAAAAATAGCCAGGTATTGTGGTGGGCACCTGTAGTCCCAGCTACTTGGGAGGCTGAGGCAAGATAATAGCTTGAGCCCAAGAGTTTGAGGTTGTTGTGAACTGTGACACCATGGCATTCTACCAAGAGCGACATAGTGAGACTCTGTCTCAGGAAAAAAAAAACTAGCTGGGTATTGTGGCAGGCACCTGTAGTTCCAGCTCTAGCTATTTGGGAGGCTGAGGCTGAGAACTGCTTAAGCCCAAAAGTTTGAGGTTACTATGAGTTGTAACGCCACAGCACTCTACCCAGGGCAACATAGTGAGACTCTATCTCAAAAAAAAGTTACAAGTTAGTATATACATAAAGGAGTATATACTAGCACCAAACAACTATATACGGCATATTCATTTTTTCAATAAGCTAGAATTTCCTTAGTCAATATAGTAAGGACACAAGGAGGCTGAGCAAGACACACTCAATTTAAGAAGTTACTCTCCATAGAAAAAACTTTAAAAATACACAGACTGAGAAGGATGAACTCAGCCATTCTTTCCCCTGCTGATGCTAAAATACAAGAAATGGCAAGCACACGCACATATACAAGGTAGAGACAGAAAAAAAGGAACACACAGACAAGCAAAAAAGGCAAATCTCAGTCTAGGTAACTATTGCCTATCCTCAGAGAAGATGTGATCTACAGTTTTAAGTTAATTAAGCCAATTCAGTATATTGTAACCTATCCAAAGAAAGAATGTTTTAACAGCAATATTTGATAAATATACATTTGCATGGACTCTGGAAAAGCAACATCAAAGCACCATAATTTTTCTAGGTTTATCCAGCACTTTTCCTTGGTGAGAGACATGAATTTGTAACGATGAAAATATCTGAGACAGGCGCAGATTTACTCGATTAAAGCAAAGACTAAATTCTTTAGGTTTCTTTTGTCCAAGATGAACACATCTCAGCTCGGCGCCTGTGGCTCAACAGGCTAAGGCACCAGCAACGTACACCTGAGCTGGCGGGTTCGAATCCAGCCCAGGCCTGCCAAACAACAATGACGGCTGCAACCAAAAAATGGCCGGGCGTTGTGGCGGGTGCCTGTGGTCCCAGCTACTTGGGAGGTGGAGGCAGGAGCCTCGCTTGAGCCCAGGAATTGGAGGTTGCTGTGAGCTGTGATGCCACAGCACTCTACCCAGGATGAGAGCTTGAGGCTCTGTCTCAAAAAAAAGGAAAACGAATATAAAAAAACTGTTCTGAATCTACTAAATAGAAATAATTAGAGATTAATACCATCAAACGATCTGGCAAAAACACTATTCCTTTTTACAGATTTTCATTATGTTCAAAGATAATTTATTTCAGATTATCAAGCTTATATTTCACAACTTCTGATCCATATCCAAAATAAAAATGGTCCTCTATAAAATGTATCTAAGAGAGATCATCTTTAATTGCTTTTTTCCACTTTTACCCCCTTGGTTTTTGATTCCATCTTAAAGACAAGAATAAGATCAATTTTAAAGTTTCTTTTTTTTTTGAGACAGAGCCTCAAGCTGACACCCTGGATAGAGTGTGGTGGCATCACAGCTCACAGCAACCTCCAATTCCTAGGCTCAAGCAAGTCTCCTGCCTCTGCCTCCCAAGTAGCTGGGACTACAGGCGCCCACCACAACACCCAGCCATTTTTTGGCTGCAGCCGTCATTGTTGTTTGGCAGGCCCACGCTGGATTTGAACCTGCCAGCTCACGTGTACGTGGCTGGCGCCTTAGCCCATTGAGCCACAGGCGCCGAGCCAAGATCAATTTTAAAATCTTTGATTTCTTCATAAATTTGTTCCTCAAAACTATACCTTGGCCACTTAAAAGAGCTAGTTAACAAGGAATGAATGCCTTTCTTTGGTAGTTAACGCAGAACCTAAAAGCACCCTTATCTTATTCTGCTTCTGAAGGATCTATGCACTGACAGAAAAATGCTTGGTACTGAGATGTCCAGTGATGGAAGTATCTCAATTTATGAGTCAAAACTTCCATAAGAACATTGTTGGGCAATCATGTTAACTATTTCTCCTAAATAAAAAAGTTCCAGGCTTGGCGCTTGTGGCTCAACAGGCTAAGGCGCCAGCCACATACACCTGAGCTGGCAAGTTCAAATCCAGCCCCGGCCCACCAAACAACAATGATGGCTGCAACCAAAAAAAAATGGCCAGGTGTTGTGGTGGGCGCCTGTAGTCCCAGCTACTTGGGAGGCGGAGGCAGGAGACTAGCTTGAGCCCAGGAATTGGACGTTGCTGTGAGCTGTGATGCCATGGCACTCTATCCAGGGTGACAGCTTGAAGCTCTGTCTAAAAAAAAAAAAAAAAAGTTTCAAAGTAGAAATGTTTTCAAGACCATTAGGTACTTCCCAGACTCTAGAGAAAGGGACATCAATAATTTTAAATTCAATATTTTCTTACTATTACACATCCTACAAGAGCTGACTATAGAGAAAGACAGGAAAAATGATAATAAATAAATAAATAAATAAATAAAATAAAACATCATATCACATTTTAAGGAAAAAAACCATTTACCTTAAGATGAACAGATAGAGCCCTAATAAATTCAATACTCTAGATTCTATAGTATACATACTACAATCTTCTTGTTCCTTAAAACAAAGCAACTAATTTGTCTGATAATGAAACTAAATTAGAGCTGCTCTGAGTATTTTTGTTTTCTACTATGAATGATTTTTCCTACCTTTTTCATTTCTTCAACATATGCAATCATGGCTTCCTCTTTGGTCATATCACCCAATGAATTCCAAGCATCCCTAGAAATGAAAATATCCAAATAATTACAGAAAGATAACTTATTTTCAATTGCTCAGAATACAATCCATAATTGATGCTATACAGGGTCATTTATTCAAAATAGACATTCCTTAAAGTCATGTTATGTTTACATATTATCCTTATCCTTTTTTTTTTTTTTTTTAAATTTTGAGACAGAGTCTTTCTTTGTTATCCTCAGTAGAATGCCATGGCGTCACAGCTCACAGCAACGTCAAATTCCTAAGCACAAGCGATCCTCTTGCCTCAGCCTCCTGAGTACCTAGGGCTACAGGTGCTGGTTGCAACACCCAGCTATTTTTTCTATTTTTAGTACCGGTGGGGCCTCACTTGGCTCAGGCTGGACTTAAACTCCTGAGCTCAAGGGATCCTCCTGCTTTGGCCTCTCAGAGTGCTAAGATTACAAGCGTGCCACTACAACCAGCCTGTTCATAAATATTTTCTAAGAACTCTTCAAATGCTTTTATATCATTATAAAGAATAGTAACAGAAATGAACACTTTGGAAAATTACATAAATTGTTACAGGCATGTTTTAAATGAATAAAAGTTTTAGTTAGGCTCGGCGCCTGTAGCTCAAGCGGCTAAGGCGCCAGCCACATACATCAGAGCTGGCGGGTTGGAACCCAGCCCGGGCCTGCCAAACAACAATGACAACTACAAACAAAAAATAGCCAAGTGTTGTGGCAGGCGCCTGTAGTCCCAGCTACTTGGGAGGCTGAGGCAAGAGAATCCCTTAAGCCCAGGAGTTGGAGGTTGCTGTGAACTATGATGCCACAGCACTCTACCGAGGGCCACAGAGTGAGACTCTGTCTCAAAAAAAAAAGAAGTGATAGCTTAGATAAGAGTTAGTGTGGCAGTACTTGAGTCATATTCTTAGTTATTTATTACCTCACAGGCTCAAAGCAAACCATGTCACTTGACAAACAAAAGTCATTATTTTTCTTGGCAAGTAAAAGAGGCAGTTAAAGTTTGTTCATTTACCTTAGGGTGGGAGTTGTTTTGGATTAAAATAGAGAAAAAGTCCATAAAAGGAAAGATAACTGAAAATCCTTTTTATTTTATTTAAGGGGTAAAATCCTTTACCCCTTCTGGTTTTATTGTTTTCCTCTCTTCCTTGAGAGTTTCCCGTTTGTGTAGAACTGTGTTACAAGCACCTGGAGAATCAAATTTGTACCCAGTACCTACAACACTTTATGTACAAAATATAATAATATATAAGCACATAAGTAACAGCCATATAATTATATGATTAAAATTAAAATTATTTCATAGCTCTCTATATATTACCATTTATATCTTCCAATAGGATCCCAGAATGCAGGTCTTGAAAGTTTACAGGGTCCTTCAGTTGCCTGTTTATAGAAGCTATAGAACTTAAGCATCATTTCATTTGTTGGCTGGAATGAACCTATTGGAAACATACATTGAATATAGATCATTGGGGAATACAGTTGATAATCTAAGGTTATAAATCAGCTTAGCTGTACTAGTAATGATTTTATATCTCTTTAAAAGTTCAGATAATAATTTTTTTTACCTTATAGACACAAAAGTCATGGCTCTGTTAATTGCTTGTTCCTTTGATTTTAAAAAACTCTGAGATTCTAAACTTCCCTAGCAAGGCCTAAGACAGTTCAATAAATAAAAGAACAAATTAATAAACATGCTGTAGGTATAAGCAAAATAACTAACAATGGAAGTTTAAAAAAATGTATTAAAAGGCATACAATTATTATGTAACTGTAATGTGGTATTTTTATTCAAAGTTTGTGACAGGCCCAACAGTGGCTCATGCCTATAATCCCAGTACTCTGGGAGGACAAGGCAGAAGGATCACTTTAGCTCAGGAGATCCAAACTAGCCTGAGGAAAGCAAATCCAACCTCTAATAAAAATAGAAAAAAAATTATCTGGGCATTGTGGTGGGTACCCATAGACCCAGATACTCAGGAGGCTGAGGCAGGAGGATCGCTTGAACCCGAGAGTTTGAGGTTGCTGTAGAGTTAGATTGATCCCACAGCACTCTAGCCTGGGGCAACAGAGGGAGACTTTGTTTCCAAAAAAAACAAAGAATCTTAGAAAATCTTAGAAAACAAGAAACTTAGAATCGCCTAAGCCTGGGAGTTGGAGGTTGCTGTGAGCTGTGATGCCACGGCACTCTACCGAGGGCAATAAAGTGGAAACTGTCTCCAAAAAAATAAATAAATAAAAATAATAATAATTTGAAAATGGTTACCTAGTTAAATGACACAAATATAAATTAAAACATCAAAAGTTTCATGTCAAAATATCTTCAATAAGTCAAACAAATAAGATGTATAAGTTTATTGGCTTAGGGGAATGATAAACACATTATAGTAAATTAAAACAAAAAGTGACAATATTGGGCAGCGCCTGTAGCTCAGTGAATAGGGTGCCGGCCCCATATACCGAGGGTGGTGGGTTCAAACCCGGCCCTGGCCAAACTGCAACACGAAAATAGCCAGGCGTTGTGGCGGGCGCCTGTAGTCCCAGCTACTTGGGAGGCTGAGGCAAGAGAATCACCTAAGCACCTAAGCCCAGGAGTTGGAGGTTGCTGTGAGCTGTGTGACACCACGGCACTCTACCGAGAGCAATAAAGTGAGACTCTGTCTCTACAAAAGAAAAAAAGAAAAGTGACAACATTTATTGAATATAATATATATGTGGAAAGCATTAGATATCTGTTTTCAAGGTGTTCACCTATGACATGTTTCATATATGTGTTTGAAATATTGCCTAAGAATTTAAAGGTCTAAAGTCGTGTTCTATTAGACATGAATGCCACAGGACTCATTATTACCTCAGGCTCAAGATTAAGAAACAAGAAACATGGGCAGCACCGGTGGCTCAAAGGAGCACCGGCCCCATATGCCAGAGGTGACGGGTTCAAACCCAACCTCAGCCAAAACTGCAAAAAAGAAAGAAACATAGCCGGGCATTGTGGCGGGCGCCTGTAGTCCCAGCTACTCGGGAGGCTGAGGCAAGAGAATTGCCTAAGCCCAGGAGCTGGAGGTTGCTGTGAGCTGTGTGACGCCACGGCACTCTACTGAGGGTGATAAAGTGAGACTCTGTCTCTACCAAAAAAAAAAGAAAGAAAGAAACAAGGAACAAAAAACTGCAAGATCTTTCTCTTCACACAATAGTTCAGAACAGACCAAATGATTTAAAAGTAGTATTGCAAAAATATTCAATAATTCATTATAACAAACTTCTACTTCAATTAATATCATTTTAGTTTGGGGAGATAACAGTACAGTGGATGTTGTCCAACACAGTACCATTTGGTAGGATAGCTTAACTTTGCAATACTTTCCTAAGTGTTACGTAAATACAAATTGGTTTGTTTTTGTTTTCATTTTTGTTTTTGAGACATAGTTTCAGTCTGTCACCTGGGCTAAGGGTCATCATTGTCACTGCAACTTCACTGCAACCTCAAACTCCTGGGCTAAAGCAATCCTCCTACCTCAGCCTCCAGAATAAGTGAAATTACAGGTAATTTCACACTGCCTCGCCCAGTTAATTTTTTTGTATTTTTGGTAAAGATGGGGTCTTTGTTCTTGTTCTTGCTCAAGCTGTGCGAACTGCATTTTAATTTACATGGGTTTCCTAATAAGTGGTATATAATGTCAACAGAGATAGTGGACTAGAGACATGAAGTCAAGCTTCACCCCATTTCAAAAAACTATAAAAATGTGTGGTGTAGAAGAAAGGGATAATGTACTGCTTAGAACCATACCTTTCTAAATTGGGCACTTAAAAAATCAATACTTAGGGCCATGCCCATAGCTCAGGGAGTAGGGCTCCTGCCACATACACAGAGGCTGGCAGGTTCAAACCGCCCGGATCTGCTAAACAACAATGACAACTGCAACAAAAAGTAGCCAGGCTTTGTAGTGGGTGCCTGTACTCCCAGCTACTTGGGAGGCTGAGGCAAGAGAACTGCTTAAGCCCAAGAGTTGGAGGTTGCTGTGAGCTGTGATGTTCCGGCACTCTATCCAGGGCAACATAGTAAAACTCTGTCTCAAAAGAAAAAGAAAAGGAAATATTTAAACAATGGCCAAGGCTCGGTGCCTGTGGCTCAATGGGCTAAGGCACCAGCCACGTACACCTGAGCTGGCAGGTTTGAATCCAGCCCCGGCCTGCCAAACGACAATGACAGCTGCAACCAAAAATGGCCCCGCATTGTGGCGGGTGCCTGTAGTCCCAGTTACTTGGGAGGCAGAGGCAAGAGACTCGCTGGAGCCCAGGAATTGGAGGTTGCTGTGAGCTGTGATGCCATAGTACTCTATCCAGGGTGACAGCTTAAGGCTCTGTCTCAAAAATAAATAAATAAAATAAAAATAAATAAACAATGTCCAAAACCTTGTCAATATTGGTCAAAGACATAAAATTTGAAACTCAAAGGCTGGGCATGGTGGCTCACGCCTATAATCCTAGCAGTTTGAGAGGCCAAGGCAGGTAGATTGCCTGAGCTCACAGGTTCAAGACCAGCCTTTGCCAGAGTGAGACCTCTCTAAAAATAGCCGGGCATTGTGGCAGGGGCCTGTAGTCCCAGCTACTTGGGAGGCTGACACAAGAGAAACACTTAAGTCCAAGAGTTTGAGGTTGCTCTGAGCTGTGACGGTACAGCATTCTACAGAAGGCGACAAAGTGAGACTGTCTCAAAAAAAAAAAATTCAAAAGCTCTGCAAACCATGAACAGGATAAATACTAAGAAAACCACACCTGGTAATCCAATTGCTGAAAACAAAAGATAAAGAGAAAAACCTTGAAAGTAGCCACAGAAATGACACATTAAATACAAGAGAACAACCGGAAAGACTTTACTCCCTAGCTACTAAGAAAGTCTGATATTAGTATAAAAAAGAGAACATTACACAATGGAATAGCAAAAAAAAGTAGTAAATATATATTCAAATAAAAAGAAGTCATTTTTCAAATGATTATAGGTTTTCTCTTTCCCTCCATATTAAAAGTTTCGAAAAGGCTTAAATGGTAGAATTTACGCGTATGTAGCACTAGGCATCCCTACTCCAGTTTTTTTTCTTAATATACCCAAATACCCAAGTTATTAAGTGACATGTTTTCAATATAACTACTTAAAATCTGGATAATATATTGTCTCTGGCTATTAAAGCAATTAAAGCAATTAATTCACATTCAATGTCTCCCCTTCTCCTACGTCGTCCCCTTTGAACACAGAAATAAGTAGGCTAAATTAGCAAGACTAGAACTAGAAAAAAGGTTAAGGAAGGGAAGATTTAGACACTGGGGCTTCAGGCCTCTGCAGGAGGTTCCTTCAGCGGGGGCCCGGGTGCACTTACCATTTTTCGGCAAACTCTGGATCACCTTCACGGCCGCCTGAAACCTGGTTTCGTGCACGGATCTCGTGTCCGCCATCTCCAGCTGCCAGCGCCGGCCCCGGTCCCAAGGTCTGTCGGCGGGAATCAGGCAGCAGCAGCACCAGCTTTCCCAGGAGCCTGCATGAAACTGGAACACGCAGCGCAGCCGCGGATCAACAAGCCCCGAAAGGAGGGGAGGCCCAGGAGCGTAGCTGGTCAGTTCCCCTTTGCCCTGCCCTATCCAGGCCACACATATCTAGGTGGCCCGGCTTCTTCCTCCTCCCCTGGGCGTGACTAAGGC
This sequence comes from Perodicticus potto, assembly GCA_963574655.1. Lineage (NCBI taxonomy): Eukaryota > Metazoa > Chordata > Mammalia > Primates > Lorisidae > Perodicticus > Perodicticus potto. Next base: position 24,251 of record CAUYRH010043424.1, on the reverse strand, counting down.
CTAGAACCCGGCCCGCAACGACAGAAAAACGTCTCACCGAGAGGAAGAGCATCTCTAGCAGAAGGCAAAGCGGGTCCGGCCGCCGGTGGCCGCGGAGCCGCTCTCCCACCCGGAGGACCCTGGCTGGGCAGCCACACCCCCCATTCCCGCGGAGTCCGTCTGTCAGTCGGCGCCCTCCCCGCAGCCCCGCCCCGGAGCCACCCGAGGACCCACTCGCTACGCGCAGCAAACCCCACCCACCGCCCGGCGGCACTGCGTTGATGCGCCTGGCTTTCGGTCCCCAGGGAAGGGCCTCGAAAAGGGGGGGAAGGGAGAGACGACTGTCCAAGGGACCATCAATCCGAGAAGGACGTTGTGCTGCCTTGTGTGCAGACGGGGGAAACCCGAGGCCAGCCCGCTATGTCCCGAGCGCGCCGGGGACGCAGGGTTGGGTACTGCGCCTAGGTCGTAAGCACCGCCGGACAAGAAAATGACTCCGCGGTCCCCGGTGCTTGGCCTCTCTTACGTTAAGGGTTGAGGAAAGGAATTGGGCTTAAGCAAAGAGCTGTAGATCTGGACAGCCTTAGCGCGAACCTTAGGTTCTGCCATTTATGTCCTGCGACCTAAGGGCAAGTCACTAATCCTCTCCTTTAGATTGGCGACCGCTCTACCAGCCCAAAGGGTGAAAGAAAGGATTAAGGATGTCGGATGGAGGAGCTTAGCAGTCCGTGGCCCGCAGGTCTTTGGCAGCTTTAGCGGTTGCAAGCCAAGGACGTCCACGCAGCAACCAAAGGAGATGGGAGGTCGCCCGCTCCTGCCGGGCCAGGAGGGAGGGCACTTTCCCCTCCAGCACCCCTTCCATCGAGCCCCAGGGTGCTGGGCACAGCCCACTTCCAGCCGATTTAATAAAAGAATGAGCGTGGGGGAGGGGCCAACGAGGAACTATTATGGATTATTATCCCCTATAAAGAGCTGCCCTGGGCCTTCACCTCCCTAGCGCAACCCCCGAGTCCTTAGGCATTTGGGAAGCGGCCCAGGCCGTGGCGGGGTAGTGGGGAGGGAAGATGACACAGGGTGTGACGGTGGAGTCCCGCGGCCTGGAAATCTCAGAGTCGCCTAGTCGGGAGAGTCGTTTGTGTCAGCTGGGGATGGGTTAGGCGGGTTACTACTACAAATCTAGACGCGGAGCACAAGTTACTCTTCCCTCGGAGCGCAGTGCCGCTGTTTACCTTGGTTTTGCCGGGCAAGGCCGGTCCGGTAAGGTCCCCGGCGCCCGCCCCTCGCCCTGCCCCGCGGCCTTGTGGGAAATGTAGTCCTCCCACTCCGCAGGGCTTCCGGACCCCTCCCCCGGGCGCCCGGCGTTTCCGCCACCAGTTCCGGTTCTGCTTCTCTGTGCTCTGACGCTACTGCTGTGCGTCGGAAATCCCTCCTTCCTGCTGAGTCGCACTTTGGGGCTTCTTGGAAATACTACATCCGCTTCCAGCAAAAGGAGTACTCTGGTGTTTGAGGGATTTCCTAGCGTGACTGGACTTGAATCAGAGAACTGAGTTCTCATTTTGATGTCTTGTATGAATGCAGAGTGCTGTCCAGGTATCTAAAGCCTGCCAGGTAGTACTCTCAGTGCCTGATATTTGCCAAGCATATGACAAGTATTGGGTAGGGTGTTTACCAGTGAGGAAGCTGAGGCTCCTAGTAACTTGCTTGCCCAGAGTCCCGCTGTTTAGTTAGCAGAGTCAGGAGTCAGTCCAGCCAGAAGACTTGCTTTAAATCTTGACTTTTCCTAGCATACCAAAGGAATGTTTCCAATTTCCTCAAAATTCGAAAAAGTATGTATTTTCTTTTATTCTTTTCTTTCTTTTTTCTTTTTTTAGACAATACACACAATCGTTCTGGGGTTGAGAGCCGTGGCGTTATTGCTCACAGCAACCTCAAACTCTTGGGCTCAAATGATCCTCTTCTCTCAGCTTCCCTCGTAGCTGGGACTACAGGCCCCACCACAATACCCCAATGCCTGGCAATTTTTTTTTTTTTTTTTTTTAGAGACGGAGTCTTACTCTGGTCTCTAACTAGTGAGCTCAAGCAATCCACCCGCCTCAGCCTCCCATAGTGCTGGGATTACAGGTGTGAGCCGCCTCGCCTGTCCCAGACTATGTGTTTAATACATATTACTTCCTCCACTCTTTCTTGCTTTATATTATATGCTTTTTGTTCCCCATCCATGAATCATTTTTAAAAGATCTGGGGTGTTTATTATCTAGGACTTCACTTTGAGAGTAGTTCGTGAAGCTTATGTAATAAGCTAACAGTATGTTTGTCTTTAAGGTAATGATGAATAAAAATTCATGCCAGTGATTCCTGTTGAATTTCCATTCACTGGTTGTATGGATTTCCAGTTAGGTATGGATTTTCAGGTAAAGGGGCTAGTATAAAGATAAAGGAAATCAAGGTTATTCTGGTAAGGTATTTAAAAAGGATCTTTTTCATACAACTACGCTGGTTTAGATATGGTTACTCCTGCTGGAACGTATTAATGGATGTGATGGATTGAATGAGCTCCCAAGCTCATGGATTGAATGTCTTCCAATTGTGTGAACCTGTAATTCTACCTGCCAGCTCAGATGTATGTGGCTGGCGCCTTAGACATTTGAGCCACAGGCTCCAGCCGTGAAATGCCATCTTAAAAATCCTAATTGCAGCAGAATCTGTGGCTCACACCTGTAATCCTAGCACTCTGGGAAGCTAAGAGCAGAGGATCCTTTACTTGAGCTCAGGAGTTCAAGACCATCCTGAGCAAGAGTGAGACTGTCTCTAAAACTGACTAATTAACTAACTAAATAAATAAAAATCCTAATTCCCACAGTACAACCATGGATTTTTAAAAAGGAGTTTAAAAAATGGGCAAAGGGCTTCAATAGACATGTTTCCAAGGAAGATACGCAAATGCCTAATAAATACACAAAGACATGCTCAGCACCTAGAATCATTAGGGAAATGCAAATCAAAATTGCAATGAGGTACCACTTTATGTTCACTATCACACCTATCATTTATTTAGAAACACAAAATAAGTGTTGGTGAGGATGCAGAGAAATTGGAACCTTTGTGCATTGTTCATAGAATTCTCATTTTCTGCTGTGGAAAACAGTACGGCAGATTAAAATAGGAGGGTGGTGCCTGTGGCTCAAGGAGTAGGGCGCCGGCCCCATATATCAGAGATGGTGGGTTCAAACCCGGCCCTGGCCAAAAACTGCAAAAAAAAAAAAATTAAAATAGGGCCGGGGTGCGGTGGCTCACAACTGTAATTCTACCACTCTGGGAGGCTGAGGCAGGTGGACTGCCTGAGCTCAGGCATTGGAGACCAGCCTGAGTTAGAGCGAGACCCCATTTCTAAAAATAGCCCGACACTGTGGTGAGCACCTATAGTCCCAGCTACTTGGGAGGCTGAGGCAAGAGGATCACTTGATGCCAAGAGTTGTGAAGTTGCTATGAGCTGTGACGCCACAGCACTTTATGTAGGGCAACAAACTGAAACTCTGTCTCAGAAAAAATTAAAATAGAATATTGTATATTTATTTATTTATTTTGAGAGACCAGAATATAGTGGTGTCCTCATAGCTCAATGTAACCTCAAACTCTTGGGCTCATGCCTCCGCCTCAGCCTCTTAAGTAGCTAGGACTAAGAATGCATGGCACCATGCCTAGCTAATTTTTCTGTTTCTTTGTAGAGATGGGGTCTCACTATGTTTTTTGGGCTTAAAATAGAATTTCCATATGACTCTGTAATTCCACTTCTGGGCATAAGGCCAACAGAATTGAAAGTAGGGACTCAAAACATATTTATACAACCATATTCATAGCAGCATTCTTTTTTTTGAGATAGAGAGTCACTATGTCACCCTTGGTAGAGTACCATGGTGTCACAGCTCACAGCAACCTCCACCTCTTGGGCTTAAATGATTCTCTTGCCTAAACTTCCCAAGTAGCTGGGACTACAGGCACCTGCCACAACCCCCGGCTATTTTTTGTTGCAGTTGTCATCGTTTAGCTGGCCTGGGCCAGTTTCGAACCCTCCAGCCTCGATGTATGTGGCTGGCACCATAACCACTGTGTTACGAGCACTGAGCCCATAGCAGCATTCTTGACAACAACCAAAAAGTGGAATTAACTCACTTGTCCATTAGCAGATAAATGGATAAACAGGATCTGGGATATGCATACAATGGAACATTATTCAGCCTTGAAAAGGAAGAAAATTCTGACACGCTACATTAGTGAACCTTGAAGAATTTATGCTAAGTGAAATAAGCCAGTCATAAGAGCATGATTACACATACAAGAGGTAGTTAAATTAATAGGGACAGAAAGTTGAATGGTGCTTGCCAGGGGTTGAAGAAGAGAATGGAAAGTTATTTTTTAATGAGTACTGAATTTCACTTTTGGAAGATGAAACAGTTCTGGAGGTCAATGGTGGTGATGGTTAGGTAACAGTGTGAATATGCTCTATGCTCCTGAAATATATACTGAAAAATGGTTAAAATGCCAGCCTGAGCAAGAGTAAGACCCTGTCTCCACTAAAAATAGAAAAATTTGCTGGGTCTTGTGGCAGGCACCTGTAGTCCCAACCACTCAGGAGGCAAGAGGATGTCTTAAGCCCAAGAGTTTAAGGTTGCTGTGAGCTATGATGTCATGGCACTCTACCCAGGGCAACGGAATGAGACTCTGTCTCAAAATGAGAAAGTTTAAAAGGGTAAATTTAAGAAAGGAATTGAGAGGGAGTGCTCTATGCCTTTCCTCTCTCCCCTAAAAAAGAAAGGAAAAAAACAAAAAACAAGAAAATGGTAAATTTTACATTATATATATTTTACCATAATTGCAAAAGTCAGCTTTAATAGGGTGATATACCTTTATAAAGTCTGGAAAAAGTGGGAAAACAGAGAAAATCTAATGCATAAAATTTAATTTTGCAATGTACGTTGAATTTTTTTGATAATTCAGGACTTTATTTTTACTTCAATAAAGCCAAATTCAGTAAACTATGTTCAGGCAGGGATTACTCATAACTAAAAGGTTGGGACTGTTTTTCTTCAGAGACTGAATGTTTTTCTTGCCTACAATAAGCCAGTGTGTTCCAAACAAAGTAGACGGAATTGCCCTCAATAAAAAAAAATACTAGTCCCCATACATTTGGGAGCCTGTTTCAATGCTTTCTTTTCTTTTCCTCTCATCTCTTTATTTACTTATATGCTATTACCAAGCCATTTCAATTACAGAAACATTTAAATGTGTTTTAATAACACATAAGTCTAGATTTCCTCATGTAAAATAAAAACTATTTATTGCAGTATTGTGGTGATAGCCAAAGAGTGAAAACAATTTAAATGTCCTTCCTCATAGGACTGACTATATAATTGTGACCCATCTATTCATTGATATACTATAACAAATAATGGGGGCTGGGCACCGTGGTTCACACCTCGAATCCTAGCACTTTGAGAGGCTAAAGGACAAAGATGCCTTGAGCTCAGAAGTTCAAGACCAGGCTGAGCAAGAGCAAGAGTCCTTCTATAAAAATAGCCAGGCATTGTGGTGAGTGCCTGTAGTCCCAGCTACTTGGGAGGCTGAGGCAAGGTCACTTGAGCTCAAGAGTTTGACGTTGCTGTGAGCTGTGACTCCATGGCACTCAACCCAGGGTGACAAAGTGAGACTCTGTCTCAAAAAAAAAAAAAAAAATGAAAAAAAACCTTATGTGTTATGTACTCTAATTTTGTTTCTATTTTTGAGAGACATAACCCAGTCTATTGATTTTTATTTATTTTATTACCATGGTTAGAGATTCACTTTTTTTTTTTTTAGAGACAGAGTCTCACTTTGTTTCCCTTGGTAGAGTGCCACGGCTTCACAGCTCACAGCAACCTCCAGCTCCTGGGCTTAGGTGATTCTCTTGTCTCAGCCTCCCAAGTAGCTGGGACTACAGGGGTCCGCCACAACGCCCAGCTATTTTTTTGTTGCAGTTCGGCCGGGGCAGGGTTTGAACCTGCCACCCTCGGTATATGGGGCCAGCGCCCTACTCTCTGAGCCACAGGCGCCTCCCTAGAGATTCACTTTTGAAAATACTGGCATGCGGAGCTCCAGTGGTGCAATCGGTTAGCCAGCAGTACTTATATGAAAATACTGGCATGTTTTAGGATTATAGTTGACTCTTTACAAATATGTTTATTATTATTTTTTAGAGAAAGAGTTTCCCTATGTCACCCAGGCTGGAATACAGTGGTGTCATCACAGCTTGCTGCAACCTCAAATTTGTGGGCTCAAGGGATCTTCTTGCCTCAGCCTGCTGAGTAGCTGGGATTATGGGCGTGTGCCACCATGCCTGACTAATATTTCTATTTCTTTTTATAGAGATGAGGTCTTGCTTTTGCTCAAACTGATCTCCAACTCCTGGCCTCAAGCAGTCCTACTATCTTGGCCTCCCCAAATGCTGAAATTATAGGTGTGTGCCACTGCACCTGGCTGAATCATTATAACATACAGCTTTCCTAAAGGAATAATAATCCTTTCTCTCTATATATGCAGTAAGGTCAAAACCAGTAAACTATGTTTCAGGTGGAAAAAAAATTACATTGTTTGCAAGCCCCAGTCCAGGTGAGAGTGCAAGAAAAAATTTTATAATCTGTCAGTCTTCTCTTATTTAAACACCATCTTTTTTAGTCCATGCCAATTTCTTTTTGGTAGATGATCTATTCAAAATCTAAACTTCTCTCAGGCTGCCTTTCTACTTTGAAGCTCCTTCCCCTCTTTCCCCGAATGGTATTGGTTCAAGGGAAGCTTCATACATCCTCAAAGGAGGCTGAGAGAGAAGCTTTTGTTCTTGTGCCATCTGCTGTGTCAAGAAAAAGACTGCAATGCAATGTGGCTTGACTGTTCTGGGTCTTCACATCGGTTGTGGAGGCCACAGACGTGTGCCTTGTCCACGTGATTTGCTTTCCATGTAGGCATTATGTCAACATTAGCTGCTACATTCTGTGTCCTAGTTCTGCCTTGGTCTCTGGTTGTTAGGTCCTTGGAATGTGAACCTGTTGTATTCTGACCCCAGGTTTCCTTGGAATTTCAGTTCTCTTGGCATTTCTACATGCCTCCCTGAGGTTTGTGTGAACTTTTGATTTCTTTCCTATTTGACATAGAGTCACTCTGTCATGCTGAGTAGAGTGCCGTCATAGCTCCCAGCAAACTTAAACTCCTGAGTTCAAGTAATCTGCCAGCCTCAGCCTCCTGAGTAGCTGGGACCACGGGTGGCCCACCACCATTTGTGGATATTTTTAGAGACAGGGCTTTGCTCTTACTCAGGCTGATATCTAACTCTCCTAAGTCCAAGCAGTCCACCCGCTTAGGCCTCCCAGAGTTCTAGCATTATAGGCATGAGCCGCTGTGCCCGGCCTGAACTTTTGATTTCTTATAAAGCTCTACATGAGGGAATGCAGACAGTAACCTTGGGCCCATTTGCCTAGAAACCTCAAATTTTTTTTTTTTTTTGAGACAGAGTCTGTATGCCCTAGATAGAGTGCTGTGGTGTCATAGCTCATAGCAACCTCAACCTCTTGGAATCAAAAGATCCCCTTACCTCAGTGTCCCAAGGAGTCTCAAGTAGCTGGGACTACAAGAGTGTTAATATTTTATTTTATTTTATTTTGTGAGACAAAGTTTCACTCTATTGCCCTGGGTATAGTGCCATGGTGTCATAGCTCACAGCAACCTCAATCTGGGATTTGAATAATCCTCCTGCCTCACCTTTCTGAGCGGCTGGGACTATAGGTGCTCGCCTCTACATCTGTCTCTATTTCTTCTCAAGCTGGTCTCGAACTCTTGAGCTCAAGCAATTGACCCACCTCAGCTTCCCAGAGTGCGAGGATTACAGGTGTGAGCCACTATGCCTGACCTTCCTCAAATCATTTTTCTAAACTAGCACTTGGGTGCAATCACGTTGCTTTGGCCTTTGCTGAATGAAGAGTGTTTCCTATGAGGCTTTTTGTTTTGTTGAGACAGAGTATGTCGTCACCCTCGGTAGAGTGCCGTGGCGTCACAGCTCGCAGCAACCTCAAACTCTTGGGCTTTAAGCGATTCTCTTGCCTTAGCCTCCCAAGTATCTGGGACTTCAGGTGCCCACCACAACATCCAGCTACTTTTCTAATGCAGTTGTCATTGTTGCTTAGCTGGCCTGGGCTGGGTTTGAACCTGCCAGCCTCGGTGTACGTGGCTGGCTCCATAACCACTGTGCTATGTCTCGCTTTTGATGTCTCGTTTTTGCCCTGAAAAGTCAGGAGAAAGCAACACTGGATGGGAGTCCCCAGACTTATGGCTGTTTCTTCATAGGTCATGAAATTAAACACTCAAGTCTGCTGTTTTTCTTCTCTTCCTTGTCTTTCCCTGAGTTTTAGAATTGCTCTCTAATTCCTTTTTGTGACTTGTATCTAAGTTAGTATTTCTTTAGCTGGAAGTTACAGAAATTAACTCAAGCTAGTATACTTACTATAAAACTCAATTTTCCAACATCAAAGTTCTGCTTTCAACAGTTTTAAAATTCTGAAATTCTTTCTTACAATAAAGTCTGGCTTCCCAGACTTTTTTCTCACTATGGGTTTTTAAATCCTATTTTGCCATGTAAAATACAAAAATTGACTCTTTCCCATTCTTGCTGTAACAGTCTACATTCTCTCCAGAGCAAATTGGTGCTTCAGAATTAAGGGAGTAGGGCGGCACCTGTGGCTCAAAGGAATAGGACGCCAGCCCCATATGCTGGAAGTGGAGGGTTCAAACCCAGCCCCGGCCAAAAACTGCAAAAAAAAAAAAAAACAGAATTAAGGGGGTAAAAAAATAGATTAGCCTGGGTGAGGTGGCTCAAGCCTGTAAACCCGGCACTATGGTAGGCTGAGGCGGGTGGATCACTTGCTTGAGCTTGGGAGTTCGAGACTAGCCTAAGCAAGAGCAAGACATCTTCCTTACTGAAAATAGAAAAAGTAGGCCTGACAGGGTAGCTCACCCTGTAATCCTAGCTCTCTGGGAGGCCGAGGCAGTGGATTGCCTGAGCTCATGAGTTGGAGAACAGCCCGAGCAAGAGCAAAACCCCATTTCTCCTAGTAGAAAAACTAGCCCTGTGTTGTGGCAGGCTCCTGTACTCCCAGCTACTTGGGAGGCTGAGACAAGAGGATTGCTTGAGCCAAAGACTTTGAGGTTGCTGTGAGCTATGACAACACAGCTCTCTACCCTAAAGCAACTGAGTGAGACTCTGTCTCAAAAACAAACAGAAAAATGGCCAGACATCGTGGGGGGTGCCTATAGTCCCAGCTAAGTAGGAGGATGAGGCAAGAGGATCTCTTAAGCCCAAGAGTTTGAGTTTTCTGTGAGCTATGATGCTGCAGCACTCTACCAAAGGTGACAAAGTGAGACTCTGTCTCAAAAAAAAAAAAAAGATTAAATCACATCTGATGGAGTAGGAAAAAGGAAAACACACACACACACACACACACACACACACATATATATTATTTTGAGATAAGATTCTCACTATGTCACCCTCGATAGAGTGCAGTGGTATCACAGCTCACAGCAACCTTAAACTCTTTGGGCTTAAGCAATTCTCTTTCCTCAGCCTCCCAAGTAGCTGGGACTACAGGCGCCCATCGCAACGCCCAGCTGTTTTTTGTATTTGCAAGTTGTCGTTTAGCTGGCCCAGGCTGGGTTTGAATCCACCAGCCTGGGTGTATGTGGCTGGCGCCCTACCTGCTGAGCCACAGGCACTGCCAAATTTTGTAATTTTCAAAAGGCATCTCTTCCTCTGAGTGATGGCAGCCCACACCAGGCTTTCAGCTTGGGGCATCACGCTCATATCCTACTTAATCCTCAGACAAGTGTGTGAATAACCTGCATAATTATACATAGTCGTTCTGGATAGTAACCAGATAAAATGCAGATGCATTGCAAAGTTTCTCCCAGTTGTAGCAACACCTGATGCTTTATTTTATTTTATTACTATTATTATTATTATTATTGAGACAGAGTCCCACTTTGTCGCTCTCAGTAGAGTGCCGTGACATTACAGCTCACAGCAACCTCCAACTCTTGGGCTTAAGCGATTCTCTAGCCTCAGCCTCCCGAGAAGTTGGGACTACAGGTGCCCACCACAACGCCCAGCTATTTTTTGTTGCAGATTGTTAAACCACTGCTGTTTTAGCTGGCTGGGGCCGGGTTTGAACCTGCGGCCCTCAGTATATGGGGCCAGCGCCCTACCCACTGAGCCACAGGTGCTGCCCATGCTTTTTTTTATTATCTCCAGAAACTTCCCATGCTAACCTCTGTTTGGTTTAAACAGTTGTTCTGCCGCTGCTGCTTGAACATTCCTCTACTGCCAAAGGCAAGGAGTGGATAAAATGATGAAATTCAGGCTGGGCTAATCAGGTTTTCTTTTTAAGGAATATGGATTCGAAACTGAGGGATTTCAATCTGGGATTGGGCTTCTCTTTTTTTGTTTTGTTTTGAGACAAAGTCTCAAGCTGTTGCCCTGGGTAGAGTGCTGTGGCATCACAGCTCACAGCAACCTCAAACTCTTGGGCTTAAGCAATTCTCTTGCCTCAGCCTCCCAAGTAGCTGAGAATACAGGCGCCTGCCACAACACCTGCCTGTTTTTTTTTTGTTGTTGTTGTTGAAGTTGTCATTGTTGTTTTAGCTGGCCCGGGCCGGGTTCAAACCCACCAGACTGGGTGTATGTGGCTGTCGCCCTACCCACTGAGCTAGGGATTGGGCTGCTTAAATGATGTAGATGACAAACCTGGGAGCCAAATTTGCCATGCACTCCATCCTTTAGAAAGAGCAGCAGAGAAACTCTTTTGGCAAAGAAACAAGTCATTAATTAACAAAACTGCCTGGGCTCCTGCTGACCTTACCGAGGATTTGCTATAGTCCTTTCTCAGGATTGATTGCATTTCTATTTTGGGGTTCTATGAGAAAGACTAAATTTTACATTTTATTATTATTATTATTTTTTTTTTTGAGACAGAACTTCAAGCTGTCACCCTGGGTAGAGTGCTATAGCATCACAGCTCACGGCAACCTCCAACTCTTGGGCTCAAGCGATTCTTCTGCCTCCGCCTCCCAAGTAGCTGGGACTACAGGCACCCGCCACAACGCCTGGCTATTTTTTGGTTGTAGTTGTCATTGTTGTTTGGCAGGCCCAGGCTGGATTTGAACCCCCCAGCTCAGGTGCATGTGGCCGGCGCCTTAGCCACTTGAGCCACAGGCGCAGAGCCAATTTTACACTTTAAAAACAATCTCTTTTCCCTTCCTTTTCCCCATTATACTAGCTTGAGTTGTGTGCTATAACTTCCAAATAAAGCAATACTAACTTTACTTGGATTGTCATGTATCTTCAGAATTTTTTTTTTTTTTTTTTTTTAGAGACAGAGTCTCATTTTATCAGCCTCAGTAGAGTGCCGTGGCATCGCACGGCTCACAGCAACCTCCAACCACTGGGCTCAGGTGATTCTCTTGCCTCAGCCTCCCAAGTAGCTGGGACTACAGGCACCTGCCACTATCTTCAGAATTTTTTGAGATGGCATCTCGTTATGTTGCCCAGGCTTGAGTGTAGTGGCTGTTTGCAGGCAAGGTCACAGAACTCTACACCCCAGAACTCCTTGGCTCTGGCAATCTCTCCTATCTTAGCCTCTGGAGTAGCTGGGAATACAAAGAACGTTTTTGGTTTTGTTTTTTTTTGTAGAGACAGTCTCACTTTATCGCCCTTGGTAGAGTGCCATGGCGTCACACAGCTCACAGCAACCTCCAACTCCTGGGCTTAGGTGATTCTCTTGCCTCAGCCTCCCTAGTAGCTGGGGCTACAGGCGCCCGCCACAACGCCCGGCTATTTTTTTGTTTTGCATTTCAGCCAAGGCCGGATTTGAACCCGCCACCTTCGGTATATGGGGCCGGCACCCTACTTGCTGAGCCACAGGCGCCACCCTACATAGAACGTTTTTTATGTGTTTTGTTTAGTTGTATTTTTCAAAATTTAGTCAGGAAAAGAGAAATTACTTCAGTTGTTTGTTTTTGAGATAGAGCCTCACTCTGTCCCTCTGGCTAGAGTGCTGTAGTGTCATAGCTCACAGCAACCTCAAACTCTTGGCCTCAAGTGATCCTCTCACCTCAGCCTCCCGAGTAGCTGGATCTATAGGCTCTGCCACAACTGGATTTTTTTTTTTTTTTTTTTGGAGACATGGTCTCACTCTTGTTCAGGCTGGTCTTGAACTCCTGAGCTCAAGCAATTCACCCACCTTAGCACTAAAGAGTGCTAGGATTTGCAGGTGTGACTCACTGCACCTGGTCCACACTAGATTTTTTTTTTTGCAGTTTTTGGCTGGGGCTGGGTTTGAACCTGCCACCTCCAGCATATGGGGCCGGTGCCCTACTCCTTTGAGCCACAGGCACCCTCCACAGTAGATTTTTTTTTTTTTTTTTTTTTGAGACAGAGCCTCATTCTGTCACTCTGGATAGAGTTCTGTGGCATCACAGCTCACAGCAACCTCCAATTCCTGGGCTCAAGCGAGTCTCTTGCCTCCACCTCCCAAGTAGCTGGGACTACAGGCACCCGCCACAACGCCTGGCCATTTTTTTGGTTGCAGCCTTCATTGTTGTTTGGTGGGCCCAGGTTGGATTCGAACCTGCCAGCTTAGGTGTATGTGGCTGGCTCCTTAGCCCGTTGAGCCACAGACGCCGAGCCCACAGTAGATATTTTTAACAATAAGAGATTTATAAAACTTTTGGGAGGGTAAGAGGGACAAAATTCACGGAAGGCATTACCAGGCCCCAGTTCACCACTAGGTTCAGCGAATAAGATACTTGTTACCGCTGACCAGGTTAACTGCTCCAGAAACTGCTCTGATGGTTATAAATGCTCACAGTATCTTACTGAAGTTGAGAAAGGGAGATAGAGGAGGATCTGTTGATTCAGCAGCTTCTAAAATTAAGAAGAGAGTAACTCATCCAACCATACTGCAAATACTGCAGCTTCCAGAAAGGAAGAAAAAAAACATGTGAAATTTCACTGAAAGGCTTTACTTTTCTCCTATGACCCCACCCACGGACCTTACATTTTTAGACGTTGCTCATTTTTAATTATTTCATGATAAAACTTGCTCCACAGTAAAATAACGGTGGCATTCTGCAGTGGTTTTGCTTAAGATCTAAAAAATATATTTTCCTCTATGTTAAATTAATAATCAGATCTACTTAAAAACTGGTTTGTGTGTCTTTGCTGTTAGAAATATTAGGACAGTGCATAAAAGGCCTTCTACCATCAATTATAATAAAATTTGAAAGAGGGGTCATAATTTATCTGTCTCCTGAAATCTTGTCTCGTGTGGGCTTTGCTAAACAGATCAGAGTGCTCCGTTGATCTTCCTTCTCGTTCCGGGGGATTCCTGGATGTTAATGTCAACTCAAAAAGAAGCAAAGAGGCCAGGTGTGGTGGGTCTCACCCATAATCCTAGCACTCTGGGAGGTCAAGGCGGGTGGATTGCTTGAGCTCATGAGTTTGAGACCAGCCTGAGCTGGTCTCTAAAAACAGCCAGGCATTGTGGTGGGTGCCTAGAGTCCCAGCTACTCAGGAGGCTGAGGCAAGAGGATCGCTTGAGCCCAAGAGTTTGAGGTTGCTGTGAGCTGTGACACCAGGACAGTCTACACAAGGTGACAAAGTGAGACTCTGTCTCAAAAAAAAAGAAAAGAAAAGAAAAGAGGAAATAATTGAGTGTTACAGAATTCTAGAGTGTCAGTCCCTGCTATAGACTGGATTGTGTCCCCCGCAAATTCATGCGTTGAAGCCGTAACCCACAGTACGTTTAAAAAGGAAAATTGGAGGGGCAGCGCCTGTGACTCAGTAAGTAGGGCACTGGCCTCATACGCTGGAGGTGGCAGGTTCAAACCCAGCCCCGGCCAAAAACAAACTGCAAAAAAAAAAAAAAAGGAAAATTAGAATAAGGTCATTAGATTGGGCCTCTAATTCCATATGACTGGGCGGCACCTGTGGCTCGGTGAGTAGGGCACCGGTCCCTTATACCGAGGGTGGTGGGCTCAAACTTGGCCCTGGTCAAACTGCAACAAAAAAATAGTCGGCTTTGTGGCAGGCACCTATAGTCCCAGCTACTTGGGAGGCTGAGGCAAGAGAAACACCTAAGCCCAAGAGCTGGAGGTTGCTGTGAGCTGTAACGCCACAGCACTCTACCAACGGTGACAAAGTGAGACTCTGTCTCTTAAAAAAAAAAAAAAATCCCTATGACTGGTATCTTTACAAGAAGAGGAAGAGGTATGAAGGATGTGGGTGTACAGAGGAAGGGCCACGTGAAGACAGAGCAAGAAGATGACCATCTACTAACCAAGGAGAGAAGCCTCAGAAGGAGAAATGAAACCAGCCAACAACACCTTGATCTTGAACTTCCAGCTTCCAGAACTGCGAGAAATGAGCTTTTGTTATTTAGCACACACCTTCAGTCCCAGCTACTCAGGAGGCTGGGGCAGGAGGATCCTTTGAGCCCAGGAGTACAAGTCTGGGCAACATAGGGAAACTCAATCTTTCTTAAAAACAGCAATAATGGCAACAAATTCCATTATTTAGTAATAATTCCATTATTTAACCCACCCAGTCTTTGGTATTTTGTTCTAGTAGTCCTAGCCATGGTATTTTATTCTAGTAGTCCTAGTAATGCATCTTTCTCCCCTGCTTTTTTTTCTTTTTTTTTTCTGTAGAAGACAAGGTGATCATATCACATAGTGGTGGTGGCGGTGTGGAACACAGGGAAGTGTCAGACCCCTGGTTTCTTTCGACTATATCACATTGCTTCTCTACATTCTAGTTTGTTGACCACCCACTTTCAGCTTAGTGTCCTGGGATGCCATGCTGTGAATTAACTTTGTGGAAAGCTGAAGTTTGCTTTTTTGTAGAGACAGAGTCTCACTTTTTCTTTTTCTTTTCTTTTTTTTTTTTTAGACAGAGCCTCAAGCTATCACCCTGGACAGAGCGCCATGGCATCACAGCTCGCAGCAACCTCCAATTCCTGGGCTCAAGCAAGTCTCCTGCCTCTGCCTCCCACCAAGTAGCTGGGACCACAGGCGCCCGCCACAATGCCCGGCCATTTTTTGGTTGCCTGTCATTGTTTGGCTGGCCTGGGCTGGATTCGAACCTGCCAGCTCAGGTGTACGTGGCTGGCGCCTTAGCCCGTTGAGCCACAGGCGCCAAGCCAGAGTCTCACTTTTTCACCCTTAGGAGAGTGGTAGAGTGCAGTGGCATCACACAGCTCACAGCGACCTCCAACTCCTGGGTTTAGGCGATTCTCTTGCTTCAGCCTCCCAAGTAGCTGGGACTACAGGCGCCTGCCACAGTGCCCGGCTATTTTCTTGTTGTTGCAGTTTGGCTGGGGTTGGGGTTGAACCTGCCACCCTCGGTATATGGGGCCAACACCCTACCCACTAAGCCACAGGCGCCGCCCCTTGTTGTTGTTTTTTTTTTTTTTTTGAGACAGAATCTCACTTTATCATCCTTGATAGAGTGCTGTGGCGTCATAGTTCACAGCAACCTCAAACTGTTGGGCTCAAGTGACTCTTTTGCTTCAGCCTTCCAAGTGGCTGGGATTATAGGTGCCCACCACAATGCCCAGCTATTTTTAGAGACGGGGTTTTTCTCAGTCTGGTCTTGAATTCCTGGGCTCAAGCAATCCACCTGCCACAGCCTCCCACAGTGCTAGGATTACAGGGATGAGACACCGTGCCCAGCCTTAAGGCTGCGGTTTTCTAAGTGTGCAGTCTCACTCTGTGTGCCAGATAACAAGACCAGCAATTATGCACCAAAATAGTGCAGATTATTATTTTGCCTGGCACATTTCTTAAACCCTTGGAAGTTAGGTCTTTATGATTGTCAGCATTCTGCTATTTCAGATGAAATACTCAAAATTTTGATTTCTTTTCATGCCTACTGTGCAGAATTTGTAGTTACAAACTGTTTTTCCTGACCAAATTGATTAGCCTAACTAAATATCCATGAAATAAAATTTACAAGGACTGATTTATAATGAATAATACATCATTACATATAATGCAAATGCTGTTATTCTTTATTCTGTTGGAATTTCTTTGAAAGGCATTTCATTAATATTTATTCGAACAAAATCTACAGAAAAATACTAAATAGATAGAATAAAAATGCACATTACAGGGGAGAAGTTTAAAAAGTTAGCATAGGCTGGGCACAGTGGCTCACACCTGTAATCCTAACACTCCACAAGGCTGTGGTAGGTGGACAGTTTGAGCTCAGGAGTTCAAGACCAGCCTGATCAACAGTGAGACCTCCATCTCTACTAAAAATAGAAAAACTGCCAGATTTCGTGGCAGGCACCTATATTCACAGCTACTTGGAAGGCTGAAGCAAGAGGATCTGTTGAGTCCAAGAGACTGAGGCTGCTATGAGCTATGATGATACCACAGCTGTCTATACTGAGGGCAACAGAATGAGACTGTCTCAAAAAAAAAAAAAAAAAAAAAAAATTAGGGCTCAGCGCCTGTGGCTCAAGCAGCTAAGGCGCCAGCCACATGCACCTGAACTGGCGGATTCAAATCCAGCCTGGGCCCACCAAACAACAATGACAGCTGCATCAAAAAAAAAAAAAAAAAAAAAAAAAAGATAGCCGGGCATCGTGACGGGCGCCTGTAGTCCCAGCTACTTGGGAGAAGGAGACAGGAGAATTGCTTAAGCCCAGGAGTTGGAGGTTGCTGTAGCTATGATGCCATGGCACTCTACCGAGGATGACAAAGTGAGACTCTGTCTCAAAAAAAAAGAAGATAGACTGTACAAATTAATGTAGAGACATAATTTGTCTCTACCCTATCCCTTTTAGCCAGTTAAACTGAAGGAAGTGCAGGTAGAATTGGTTATTTAGCATAGTTGCTAAATATGGGAATTTCTTACTTTTCCTCATTGTCACTTGTGTTATGCCCTCTTTTTCATTTCCAATAATGATTGTTTGTTTCTTTGTTAATTTTGCTGTTCAAAAATTTATCACTTAATTTTTTTGCTTGCTTCTCTGGTCTCTGATAGAGATGTGTTAAAATTGTCCATTTTTATACCTGTTGATAGGTTAATTTTTCTTTTAAAGTTTTTTTGTCTTGGGGGGTAGCGCCTGGGCTCAAAGGATTAGGGTGCCAGCCCCATACGCTGGAGGTGGCGGGTTCAAACCCAGCCCCGGCCAAAAACTGCAAAAAAAGTATTTGTTTTTTTTTTTTTTTGAGACAGAGCCTCAAGCTGTCACCCTGGGTAGAGTGCTGTGGCATCACAGCTCACAGCAACCTCCAATTCCTGGGCTCAAGCGAGTCTCCTGCCTCCACCTCCCAAGTAACTGGGACTACAGGCACCCGCCACAACGTCTGGCCATTTTTTGGTTGCAGCCGTCATTGTTTGGCGGGCCTGGGCTGGATTCGAACCCGCCAGCTCAGGTGTACATAGCTGGCGCCTCAGCCCGTTGAGCCACAGGTGCTGATCCAAAAGTTTTTTTTTTTTGTAGGGACAGAGTCTCACTTTATCACCCACGGTAGAGTGCCGTGGCGTCACACAGCTCACAGCAACCTCCAACTCCTGGGCTTAAGTGATTCTCTTGCCTCAGCCTCCCGAGTAGCTGGGACTACAGGCGCCAACCATAATGCCCAGCTATTTTTCTGTTTTTTTGCAGTTTGGCGAGGCTGGGTTTGAACCTGCCACCTTCAGGATATGGGGCCCATGCCCTTCTGGATGAGCCACAGGCACTGCCCTCTTTTAAAGTTTTTGCTTAATATATTGAGAGACTGTGATGCTTACTGCTAAGAAGTTATTACTATATTTTATTGATGAGTTATTCCTCTTATTATTATTGAATGTACTGTTCCTTATTTTTTGGCCTTGATTCTAATTAGCTTGGCATTATTATTATTTTTTTTTTTTTGCAGTTTTTGGCCGGGGCCGGGTTTGAACCCACCACCTCCGGTATATGGTGCCAGCACCCTACTCCTTGAGCCGCAGGTGCTGCCCTAGCTTGGCATTGTTATTATAATAACATTTTTCTTTAGGATAATGGTTACTTGGTAAATATTTTTCATCCCTGTATTTCAAGAATGGTTTTGTTTTATAGGTGTCTCTTACAAGCAAATTCTTTCTTCTTTTAACATTCCATATACAAAATTTCAGGGTTTTTTTTTTTGAGACAGAGTCTTACCATGTTGCCCTCAATAGAGTGCTGTGCTGTCACAGTTCATGGCGAACTCAAACTCTCGGGCTTAAGCGATTCTCTTGCTTTAGCCTCCCAAGTAGCTAGGACTACAGGCATCCATCACAATGCTTGGCTATTTTCTTTTTGCAGTTCTCATTGTTGTTTAGCTGGCCAGGGCCGGGCTCCAACCCACCAGCCTTGGTGCATTTGGCTGGTGCCTTAACCACTGTGCAGCGGGTGCTGAGCCAAGATGCTTTTTATTTTTAGCTTGAAAAAAATTATTTTGTTAAGCCATAGGTAATCAAATTCATCAGTGTATTCATTTTCATTGTTTCTTGTATTGTACACTTTCACTTTGCATTTTTTAAAACCAGAGTGATTATGTTTCAGGCTTATAGGGTAGTAAACTCTCCTGTATGTTTGAACTATGATCATCCTTCAAACAATAGTTACTTGCATTTAAATTTTAGGGTGAGAGTTATTTTTAGTGTTCTGAGGATACGATTATCTTATCTTTCGTGGGTCATGAAATAAATTTAATAGTCCTCAGTAGCATTAAATAAAATGGAATAGAATAAAAAAGTCAGAGTGTGTCATATTTAGTTTTGCGAAACTTTTATATCTATCTATATTGTATATGTGTCCAGAGTCACTGTATAATTTTATTTCTTATTTTGAATTACCAGCATATTAAAAAACTATTGCACACCATTGGTCAGAGTATGGTGCTGTGTTTTACGACTTTATCCTCACACAACCCATTTGACTTTAAATAAAAAAGTATTGCTTTGGTGGCACCTGTGGCTCATTGAGTAGGGCGCTGGCCCCATATACCGAGGCTGGCGGGTTCAAACCTGGCCCCTGCCAAACTGCAACAAAAAAAATAACCGGACGTTGTGGCGTGCTCCTGTAGTCCCAGCTACTTGGGAGGCTGAGGCAAGAGAATCGCCTAAACCCAAGAGCTGGAGGTTGCTGTGAGCTGTGACGCCACAGCACTCTACCAAGGGTGACAAAGTGAGACTCTGTCTCTAAAAAAACCCCAGAAAACAAAAAAACAAAAAAACAAAAGGTATTGTTTGGGCAGCACCTGTGGCTCAATGAGTAGGATGCGGGCCCCATATAGCAAGGGTGGTGGGTTCAAACCCGGCCCTGGCCAAACTGCAACAACAACAAAAAAGTATTGCTTGATTATAGACCATCATTATCAGGGAAATTAGTTGTTTCTTTCTTTCTTTCTTTTTTAGTTCTTTCTTTTTTTTTTTTTCCCCCTGCAGTTTTGGCCGGGCCGGGCTACAACCCACCACCCCTGATATATGGGGCCAGTACCCTACTCCCTGGGCCACAGGCACCACCCTTAGTTGTTTCCTTTTAATAGGGTTTTGCTAGGTTGCCAACACTAGTCTATAACTCCTGGCCTCAAGCAATCCTCCCATCTCAGCCTCCTGAGTAGCTGGGAATATGGTGCCCAGGCTGGACACTACAGATAATTTTTTTTAAAAAAATAAAAATATAGGCCCGGTGCCTGTGGCTCAACGGGCTAAGGCGCCAGCCACGTGCACCTGAGCTGGCGGGTTCGAATCCAGCACGGGCCCGCCAAACAACAATGACAGCTGCAACCAAAAAATGGCCGGGCGTTGTGGCAGGAGTTTGTAGTTCCAGCTACTTAGGAGGCGGAGGCAAGAGACTCGCTTGAGCCCAGGAATTGGAGGTTGCTGTGAGCTGTGATGCCACAGCACTCTATCCAGGGTGACAGCTTGAGGCTCTGTCTCAAAAAAAAAACCCGAAAAAAACAAAAAAACAAAAATAAAAATATAAAGGGTAGCATATTTAATTCCATCACCTTAAATATATGAAGGATAACTTCTTTTTTTCTTTTTGCAGTTTTAGGCAGGGGCTGGGTTTGAACCCACCACCTTTGATATATGGGGCTGGCACCCTACTCCTTTGAGCCACAGGCACCGCCCTGAAGGATAACTTCTTTAAGTGGACTTTCTATGACCCATAAATATTTGTATGCAGTTGCCCACTGGATAAATGGCAAGATCACTGCCTGGGAAATCTGACTGCTATTTTCAGTGCCCTTAATTAAATCCCTTAACCAGTCCGAGCTTAAATGTCTTATTTGGTAAAGAAAGAAAATAATATTTGCATTATTTGTCTCTCAGAGTTATGAGCATTAAAGAAACTGACTAGTACCTTTAACATGGTAAGGCACTATCACTTCCCCAATCACTCTTCCAATATTGTTCAAAGGTATCAATATATGGATATATGCAAGCTTAGTGATTCATGTAGTGAGCGAGAGCAAGAATATATTACATTTACTGACCTGTATTAAACATATTTGGATTAATGATAAATATCAAGGGATGGCTATTATACCTATTCCAGATATTTTAGAAACTAATCCATTTATTGATTAATAGATAGTAGAATCCTTAATGGGGAATCTGGTGGTGAGAGGAGGTTATTTCTTTTATTTAAGAGACTTAAATATTTTTCCTTTTAGAGAGTGAACGTTTTGTGCCCCTAGTAAAGGCAATATTCAATAAATATCTGTTTCTGACAATTTTGTTTTGTTTTGTTTTGAGACAGAGTCTCACTCTGTAACCTCAGCTAAAGTGCAATGGGGTCATAGCTCACAGTAGCTTCAAATTCCTGAGCTCAAGTGATCCTCCTGCCTCAGCCTCTTCAATAGCTTGAACTACAGGTGTGGGTCACCTTGCCTGACTAGTTTTTCTATTTTTAGTGGAGATGGGGTCTCATTCTTGATCAGGCTGGTCTGAAACTCCTCAGCTCAATTGATCCTCCTGTCTTGGCCTCCCAGAGTGCTAGGATTACAGGGTGGAGCCACCATACCTGGCCAGTTTGTGGCAATTTTTTAATTTGGTTGAGCGATATTTCTACTCCTATACTTATTGTGATTCCAAATGATTTCATGGAGAGAAATACAAATATGGACTTTATTTATTTATTTTTTGCTTTGAAAAATATATTAAAGTTGTATTAACAAAAATAAATACATAAAAAAACCACAAATACTTCCGTTTGATATTCTGGTGAAATGAGAATTAGTGAAATAGAGTAGGAAGGAAGAATCACTATGTAGAGAGATGGAGAAGAGAATTTCCTTCAAGGAGAAGAGACCAGGGCACAGTAAGAGAAAGAAACAAATAAATGGAAGGAATATGTTAGGCTTTGAAGGACATGTATGTATGACTTGGTAACTTTTCCTTTTTTTTGAGACAGAATCTCAAGCTATCACCTGGGTAGAGGGTTGTGGTGTCACAGCTCACAGCAACCTCAAAGTCTTGGGCTTAAGCAATTCTTTTGCCTCAGCCTCCTAAGTAGCTGGGATTACAGGCACCTGCCACAACACCTGGCTATTTTCTTGTTGTAGTTGTCATTGTTGTTTGGCTGGCCTGGGCTGGATTGGAACCTGCTAGCTCTGGTGTATGTGGCTGGCGCTCTGGCTGCTGAGTTACAGGTGCCGAGCAGATTTGGTAACTTTTGAGTTCTATCACCCGTACCTTTTCAGACTGGGGAGCTATTGTCCTTACAGCTGAAATAAATCAGATTTTATTCCAGGGGGAGAAGAGGTGGTAAATACCTCTAAACCTATAACTTAGGGCTTTAGTTCTGAGTTAGCACCACTCATGAATTTTTAAGTCATTAGAAAGACAAACTATAAACTCAGACCCAAGGATGAACTCGGGCCTACACCCTTTTCATTGTTTCCCAGTGGATGGCCCCACTGTAGTTGGGAATGGGTGTTGTCTGAATAAAGTCAGGCTTCCACTTGCGTGGAGCAAGAAGAAACTGGATGTGGGTGGGCAGTGGACAGTGTACACTACAGACAAGTAGTATGGGCAAAGGTCTGGGTACTACAGCAAGAGGAAAAGACAAATAAAACATGTTCTGTAAGTTTAGGGATAGAGACAAGAAAATAAACAAGCAAAAAGTAATGAATGTCAAATAGAAGGGCAAACCATAAGGACCCCTTTTCTTCTGGGGTATAAGGTTTAGAGGGGTAGGGGGGTTAGTTTTGCTCGTTGTCGTGTAGCGTTCTCTTCTGTGGTTTATACTCCTGCCGCCCCACCCTTAGGGAGGAGGGTGATTAGATGACCACGGTGAGGGTCTTTAACCTTCCTTGAGGGCTGGGCCCTAACTCATCCCTAACTCTTTCTCCCCCTCTACCCCTTTATTTTTTTGAGACAGAGCCTCAAGCTGTCACCCTGGATAGAGTGCTGTGGCATCACAGCTCACAGCAACCTCCAATTCCTGGGCTCAAGCGAGTCTCTTGCCTCCGCCTTCCAAGTAACTGGGACTACAGGCGCCCGCCACAACGCCCGGCCATTTTTTGGTTGCAGCTCTCCTTGTTGTTTGGCGGGTCCGGGCTGGATTCGAATCCGTCAGCTCAGGTGTACATAGCTGGCGTCTTAGCCCGTTGAGCTACAGGCGCAGAGCCAGCCCCCGCCCACTGTTTTTTGTAGAGACAGTCTCACTTTATCGCCCTCGGTGGAGTCACACAGCTCACAGCAACCTCCAATTCCTGGGCCTCAGCCTCCCGAGTAGCTGGGACTACAGGCGCCCGCCACAAAGCCCGGCTATTTTTCTGTGTTTGCAGTTCGGCCGAGGCCGGGTTAGAACCTGCCACCTTCGGTATATGGGGCTGGCGCCCTACTCGATGAGCCACAGGTGCCGCCCTTCCCCCCACCCCCTTTTTATCCTTTCTTTAACTTGTTCCCTGCAGGTATCCTCAGTGACCTTTTCTTCAAATATGGACTTTAAAGTGATCTTTAGTTTCTTTTTTAGCCTTTGGTCAACACCTTTCATAGCCCATTATATCAAACGTATTTAATGTTCCTGTTGAAGTGAAAAGCCTGAAATTATAGGGCCTGTCGAGGCTTTCCAAAGCAGTTGATAGTAAAAAAAGAACGAAAACCAAAATGATTATGCACAAGGAAGTGAAATAATGTGTACATAACTTAAGTGTAGGAATATGCAAAGGAGAGTCAGAGGGAAAAAAAGGACAGGAAAGATCTAAACATATATTGTGTTTATTTTAAAATTGTGAGTCTTTCAGTGTACCAAGTATCCTTAACTTGTACCCTCAATGGGTAGGACCTGGCTTGGTACACGACTAGCCATCAACAAATGTTTGCTACATTTTAATGAATTGATGGGGGCGCACGTTTAGAAAGTAAAGCCTGGGTCACATTATCTCTAAGATCACGGAGGAAGTAAAGATTTGGAGTTTTCCATATGCTACTCCTTTATTAGTATGTATCTGAATGAATGTCTCTGATTCACTGATATTTCCTAATTGACCAAGCTCTGCCATTTTTTTTTTTGTTTGTTTGTTTGTTTTTGTTTTGGCCGGGCCCGAGCTTGAACCCGCCACCCCCGGTGTATGGAGCCGGGGTCCTACTCCCTGAGCCACCGGCGCCGCCCAGTTCTGGCACCTTTCACAGCCTCGGGAAACGATTTCATCGCTCAGAGCCACCCGGTGGCGCCATCTTCCGGAGCTGTGGGGAAACCGCGGCCTGACCACCGCCGCCCTCCGTCCGCGTTCTTTTAACGCCCCTCCCCGTTGTTTTTTTCGGGAGGGCCTTTGGACGCATGCGCTGTAGACGAGACGCCTAGCTTATGAGAGACTACAATTCCCAGAAAACCTTGCCAAAGAAAAAAAAAATCCCGTGGGGCGAGGGGAGAAATGAAGGCTCGCGAGAGAACGAGATTCAGGCGGCTGCGCGCCGAGGGTGGAGGGAGGCTGGAGAGAGCGAGGAGGAAGAGGCGGAGGTGCGCTCCCACAATACCAGGCGGGAGGGCGGGTAGGCGGTTTGTATCCGGGCTGTGAGGTGCTCAGAGCCTCGGCGGACCTTGCTGCCTCTGTCTCTTTAACGCGAGAGGAAGCGATGCAGAGGGGTGGAAAATGGCAGAGCTGCAGATGTTACTAGAGGAGGAGATCCCGTCTGGCAAGAGGGCGCTGATAGAGAGTTACCAGAA